>OVAX01000635.1:0-70636 GCA_900406405.1 Lepidium africanum
CTGTAATTTCTACACCCATTTGGTGTTTATATATCATGAGTTGACAAAAAAAAAAAAAATACATATACTATAAACTTTTTCGTGTTTTTTCAAGTTTGTTATTCCCAAATCTCTGAACCATAAAATTGATGTTCTCGCTCGTTCTATTAGAGAAACAATTCATGGTTTAGCGTTGTAACTGTGTTTCATTCTCCCTTGAAATATAGTTTTTATTATTAATATTATTATTCGTTGATAAAAAAAATACATGTATAAAATGATCTGTGTTATAAATGCAAACAAAAGAACAGTTAAGTATAACATAAATATTGATGTGGTGTCGGTTTTGATATTCAATTAGGTGTGAAGTTCTTATCAGATGTTTTTACAGTACATCATACACAAAATCTAAAAGAGATCATTAACCAATTATAGAGAGCCAACGACCAAATACTGAAAAACAAAACAAAAACATAATATCCACAAAAGAAATCATTAATGTAATATGTTTTGTTTTGTCATTTTCGTTATGTCGATCTCTCATTCATATGATTTGTTAAATTGTTAAATTCATAATCTAATCAAAGCTATTCACCAATATTCATCACCCATTCGAGTAATCAGTTATGTCATGTCATTTTCTAATAATTTATATCAATGATAGCATCTAATCAAGAACGCACTAAGAATCTTACCATCTATATATGATAGGATTTAATTAAAATAAAAACTAAGAATAAAATTTTACGTGGCCTTAAATCATAACTCAAAACATAATATATTTCAATATTATAATCACTATAATAATTACAACTGTATAACATATAAAACCGCCGCCATATGCACTAACTATATAAATATATTTATCTTCACATGATCTACGTACTTCATCATGATTTCGTTACAAAATAGTATAGTTAGTTTTATCGAAATTGTCCAATTAATTGATATACTTTTCGTCCACACAATAACTAATTTCACGTTTTCCTTACATGACCAATTTCACATTTTTTTCGTCTAACACATCCCATATATTAATCCAAAAAATCTTGGGAAGCTTTAAAAACAAAATCAATATTTACAAATATCTCGCAATAAAAATTTAACATGATGATTTAAATTATCAGCTTTATAATTTAAAACACGAGGAATTAAATTAACGGAAAAGTATTTTTAAAATCTAAAAAAAATTCGTTTAAACAGATCGAAAAAGCATGTGGGCACACGTGGGGTTCGAAGAAGTCCCTCGCCGTTACATTGCGAGATAGAAGCGTTTCTCTGGACAATGTCATCTCTCATCGTTTTTCAGACTATAGAGGTAGTGTTTACGGTGGATTGCGCTGACGTTCTACAGATGGTGGCAGATCCAAAGTGTTGGCCAGCTTTCTCTCTAGAGTTCGTCCGCCTTCACTAGTTCGCCCACTTCTCCTTTGTTTTTATCCCAAGAACTCTCAACTTCAAAGTTGATTTCCTGGTCCATAGTGGTAGAGGGCTATCTAGAGATTATTCTTTTATAAGTTGTGCATCTGAACATTGATTTTATTATTTGAGTTGAATTAATATGAATTAAGTTAGAAAAAAAGAAGATCGAAAAAGAAGGTCAATTATTTGAAGATTTCACCATTTTTAGTAATTTTGTAATATCTATGACAAAATCGACCTCTATCTTTTAATGCAAAGGTAATATGTTTGATTAGCAACACTGATTGAAACAACCATTTAAAAAAATGAGTAGTTAAAACGAAGGTCGTTTGAAAAGAGTGGTAGCTAAATAGGTTTTTAAACGAAGGTTATGTGGAAACTAATGTTGATTGGTACCATTAATATGGTTGAATAGTGTAATAAGATAAAAGTTCGTATGTAAAAATTGATTTAAATAATTATTCTAAAAATTATGAAATAGAATATAGTTTAAAATTTTTAATAGAAAAATAAATATATAAATTACAACTATTATTTCTAGAATAATATTTGATACTAACAAATGATTATTTTTCATATATAAACAAATCATTCTTCTTTTTGAACCATAATATGTATGATATATTGTTCCTTAAACCATAATTACACATAAAATACAAAACTAAAAGATCATTTGTATTTATAAACGATGATCGTTTTCCGAACGATGATTATTTTCTAAATAACCGTAAATAGCTCCATTTGCAAACAACCTTTTAAAATAATCAAAAATAAGTTCAAATAAACTTTTAAGAAAAATTTGTTTGCAAATGATCCTTTCAAACGAAGTGTTGATTAGTAGCAAATTAAGCATGTCGTTTGCAAACAACCTTTTATTTGCTACCAATCAAAGCCAATAAGGACAGTTTTATTACAGTAATAATTATTATTTTATTCAAATTTGATGATTATTCTTTTTAAACACAATAAAAGATATTATTCTAAGAAAAAACTTAACAGCCATCTCTATATATACATGTGACATCACTAAATACTCTCAACCTATAACCACCAATAAAATTTAGAGACCCTCTTCTTTTTCTCCTTTTTCGACTTAACATTTTGTATATAAATGTCGAGGAAAATAGCGGCTGCGGCTGAGGAAGTAGCGGCTACGGTGGTGGTAAGAGAATACGATGAGGCTAACGACAAGCTTAAGGTGGAAGAGATGGAACAAGAATGTGATCAAACCGGAAATCATGGTAAACCGGTTATGGTTTCTGATTTATTAGGCGATCCGGTTCGTCGGGTTCGTCATTTTCCTTTGCACACTATGTTGGTACGTAATTCATAACTTGAATCTCTTATTTAATTTTAACAGATTAATAACGTGATTAGAATTCAAATGTGTTATGTGTAGGTAGCTGATTATGGAGACAGAAGCAAACTAGTTGGAGTTGTAAGAGGATGTGTTAAAACTGTTACTAGAGGAAACTCTAATTTTGTTAAACTTGGTTATGTTCTTGGTCTTCGTGTTTTACCTTCTCATAGGTACGTTATTTCCTTTTCTTCATTCGATTAATTTTCACATAAAATTATAGAATTATACTTATCACTAATTAATTAATTGAAGTCAAAGGTCACTCTCATGCTTTTTTTCGCAAAAATCATGGACGAATAATTTGCCACTACCGTTATTTTATGATTATAAACGTGACAACGTAAAATTTACTCACAATTTTGTTTCACTTTTTTTTTTCAAAATCATTTTTTTCTATTTTTTAATGTATAAGAAATGAAATATTTGCGTGTCTCTATTCGTTAATTATCTTGGTCCATATGAGAAAAAAATGAATTATAAATTTTCATGAAATTACTTTGCGTAAAAGCAACATTTTATTTTTATTTTAAATCATTTAGTATGTTGAAGACAAGTGGCCCAGTACGGTAGTTACTTTACAAATCCTCAAGGTACTAGGATCGAACTCCTTACATACAGTAGTAGGAACGAGATTTAAAAACCACTAGGCTAGTTGAAAAAAAAAATCATTTAGTATAACATATATATAGTACATGAGAATATATGTTATGCTTTTACGAAATTCGAATTTAATTCTACTTAATAAACAAAGAGTAAAGAAAGATATATGATTTATAGATTCCAAGATCCAGTTAGGTATTTGCCCTAGATTGACACTTGCACCTGAATTCATCTAACCTATTTAGAATAAATTCATTTCCCTTTTTATAAAACATATTAAGCAATATAAACTATGATAAACTAATCAATAATTTATAATTATTATTTTTTTTTTTTGATTTTTTGGAGCAGGAACTTAGGTATAGGAACAAAATTGGTGCAAGCACTTGAAAAATGGTTCAAACAACAAGGAGCAACTTATGCATACATGGCTACTGATATTACCAACGAACCTTCTATTAACTTGTTCACCAAGAAATGTTCTTATGTCAAATTCCGTACACCAACAATGCTGGTTCAACCGGTTCACGCTCACACCAAACCAATCCATTCAGATATTGCAATCTTCCGGTTAACTCCTCAAACCGCTGAATCAATCTACACCAAAATTTTCAAAGATTCAGAGTTCTTCCCTCAAGACATTGAAGCCATTTTAAGTAGCCCAAACAGCTTAGGAACGTTTATAGCAGTGTCAAATAAAAAACATAGTCTCAAATCAAACCGGTTCGATTGCGGTTTACCAAACCGGTTTGATTGTGATCTCAAATCAAACCGGTTTGATTCCGGTTTACCAACTGATTTTGCGATATTAAGCGTTTGGAGTACCAGAGATGTATTTAGACTACAACTAAAAGGTGTTTCCCGGTTAACTCATGCGGTTTGTTCCGGTTCAAGACTTCTAGATTCATGTATGCCATGGATGAAATTACCTTCATTCCCTAACGTGTTCGACAAGTTTTGGGTTTATTTCATGTATGGTATGCACATGGAAGGTAAAGATGGTCCACGGCTCATGAGAAATCTATGCTCTTTTGTTCATAACATTGGAAGATACGAGCCAGGATGTGGAGCTGTAGCGGCTGAGCTTAGTCCCTTAGACACAGTGGCTTTGACCGTGCCTCATTGGAGACGACTATCATGGGCTCAAGATCTTTGGTGTCTTAAGAAACTCTCTGATGAATCTGATCCGTCTGATTGGACTAGGTCTAGATCTTCTTCTTCTGTGATTTTTGTTGATCCTCGTGATATCTAATGATTGCTTTAAATAGGAGCTTTTAATGTTGTACATAAAGATGACAATACCAAAAACTTTTGTGTGACTCTTCTACAGTTTAGACTCTGTTTTTCAAGTTTTATGTTTTAAGAGAACCTTATAAGTACTTAGTATTAGAATATCCCATATTGAAATTGTTAGAAAGGTTGGAAAGGTGGAAATATGCTAACTAATATATAACTTCATCCATTAGCAATTAATTTTGATTTAGAACTTTATAATTTCTAATATGATATCAAAACTCAAGATTAGCTAGAAATATGCTTTCTCACAAAAACGGCTGAATGCTTACAACACAATTTACATGATAATTAGAAAACAAATCGAGTTTAATTTCTAATGATCAAATGACTAAATTTAAAATTAGGATAGCTCTCACATCATTATGTATATTTAGTAAACAAACTGAAACTAAAATCTACATAATAATAGAAAACCAAATCAAATTTGTGAAATTTCTAACGATTAAAAAATTATATTTGAATCCAACTCCGGTATAGTTTTCACTATTATTATGTAAATTAGTAGCAATTATTTTTTTTATAAAAAATATTAAAATCTGAATACATAAATATACTTTAAAAAACAGAGAAAATCAAATCAGATTCTTGAAATCTCTAATGATTATCAAATGACGGATCCAAAAAGCCGATTAATTATTACATCTTTTAGTAAATTTAGTTTTAAAAATAATTCAGAAGTTTGAAACAATTTGAAAAGTTTTTTTTTTTCACTTCAAATATATAAATTTTATAATAATAAAATAGGGAATAGAAACTTGACATGGCCATTACTAGTAGAAGTAATCACTTGTGTCTGTTTGTTGTGGTCTCTCAGTCGTCTCACATGCCTGTCCCATAAATATTCATTTTGTTATATATATAAAGAACTTACACAGAATAACAACTCACAATTTTATGAAAAAGCATATTGGAATTATCATATAATAAAGCAAAATAGATTTTACTTTGTCTCATGTTGTGAAGACGAGATGTTACTTAATTACTCATGTACCATGTGATCAGGGGCCTGCCTTCCAATAATTTTACAATTTTGGAGGCCACATGTTTATAGAAATTATTTAATTTAGTTAACTAATAATTTGAAGGCCACGTTTTGAAGACTAAGTACATTAGATAATTTTCTTTTAAAATTATAATATTTTTCAAAATTTTTTGTTTAATATAAAAAATATGTGTATTATTCAAAATTATTGTTATACTAAACATTATATACATTAATATGTAGTATAATCAATTATTTTTCTTTTATATATATACTTGAAGTTACTATATCAATTTTGATTGCTATAAAGTATTGATAAATTTTTTTAATTATATTTTAATAAAATTATATAATATTTTTACTGATAAATAAATATTATATAAAGAAAAATATAAATATATATATAAAGTTACAAAATATTTTCTATTGCCCTAGGCCTCCACGTAATTAGGCACGGTACATGATGTGATTAACAAACAAAATGAGAGATATTACTGTATCAACGGATCAAAAAGTGAATATATAAAATATGTAATTAATGATATAATACATACATAGCTATATCTAAGTGTATAAATGATGTCTAGATTTGTAATAGTCTATAAGTGTTCGTATGTAAAGTAATATATAGAGACCATATAAAATGATGCATGCACTAGAAGATTAGACCATCTCCAACCATATGGGTTCTTAATATTATTTAATTGTAAATAATGATGTTTGTGAAAATTAATAACTATGGTATGAAATTTTAATTTTTTAGGGGTCTAATGGTAAGGTTCTTAAAAAAATTTGGTGAGCATTTAAGAACATTTGATCTGTGAACGAAATAATTTTCATCGACCAAAAGATCGATGATTTGGATCGATAAATAAGATTAGAGAGGTTGAAAGTGAAACTATCGACCAAAAGATCTATGAAAAAGGTCGATATTTCTCACACAAATTCGTAATTATACTTTATATCGTCCTTGTGGTCGATGAAATGAGTCGACATAACACAATTATACTTTATATCGACTTTGTCGTCGATGAAATGGGTCGACATAAAATTTATATATTGTAGTTATACTTTATATCGACCTTGTAATCGATGAAATGGGTCGACATAACACTTATATTGACCTTGTGATCGATGAAATGGGTCGATGAAATTTTTTTATTTTGTTTAACTGATCAAATAAATGAGTGATACGTGAGTATATTCAATGAATGAGTGACACATGTGCGTTTCTTACAGTTTCTTAAGTATTCAATAAGATACGGTTCTTAAAAGGTTGAGGGATTTTTGGGCCATTAAAGGGCTCATAAAATGTATTGTTTGTAGGCTTATGTTCATAAATTATAGAGTCTGTTGGGCTTTAGCTTTCATATTTGGGCTTTAAGGTTTGGCCGGGTACCGGATCGAATCGGGTGAAACCCGATATCCGATGAGTATCGAAAACGAATCAAACTGTATATATGTTCTATCGTTTTTGGCTATTACAAATCTTCAATCTCTGATTTTGTGTAGAAAAATTAGGAAGTTTAGATGAATCCGAATCTCATAGTTTCCTCTTCTTCTCCTCGATTTCTACCGTATAAAATCCTAATCACCCAACCTGGATAGATACCCTAACACAATCGCCTTTTCTTCCTTCATCGATTTCATCAATTTGTTCGCAGGTAACGTTAATCTCGTCTTTCTGATTGTAAATTGGTCTAATTCTTCGATTAATTGGTTCTGTTGTGTTTATTAGGCCTTGTGTTGATGTTAATTGTGTTTATTTGTTCACTAATTTGTTTCAGTTTTGATGTGATCTAATAATTTTGATGTGTTCTTCACTTAATCACCAATAGATGTTAAATGTTCTTCATTTTTCATTGCCTAAATGTGGAGTTGTATACATGAATTTGGACGTTCCTTGTTACAATTTGTAGTTTCTTCTCCACTTAAATATTCAAGAGTTTTATAGATTAGTTCTGTGGTAATTGTAAAAATCTGACATTTTTGATGTTGTATATAGATTGATTTGTACTGAAAAATGAAGAAGCTTAGTCTCTAGTTTTGTCATTTACCACTCTATCATGTGTTCTTTGAGGATCCTAGAGACTCTAGATTTTGTTTTGAGATGTATAGGTGAAAGAAATCACATATAAGAAAAGATGCTTTTAGAGTCATTGAACTTACCTGCAGAATCCTTTACATTTCGATTAATTGCATAATTCACATTTCATTGTAAAATCATATTTTACAAAGAGAAGTTTGATGAACTCGTTAGCTTCCATTGAGTAGTTTTTGAGTAGCTTATCACTATATCCAAACGATGATATTATTAGCTTGCAGTTTTCAGGGTTATGAGCTAATCATTGTTTAAATTGTCTTTGCCTTTAGATTGAGATCAAGGTACACAGATGGGTCGAAAGATGGTAAAGATGGCGAAGATAACGAATGAGAAAACGAGGATAATGACTTACAAGAAAAGAAAAGCATGTTTGTATAAGAAGGCCAGTGAGTTCTCAACACTCTGCGGTGTAGACACATGTCTCATTGTATATGGCCCGAGCAGAGCAGGGGACGAGGTGGTCATGGAGCCAGAGTTATGGCCAAGGGACGAAAGCCAAGTCCGAGACATTATAAGCAAGTACAGAGACACTGCGTCCAGTAGCTGCACCAAGACTTACACCGTAGAAGAATGCTTGGATAAAAACAATAATAATACTAAGGTGGAGGAGAAATCGAAGAGTGCTCCCAAGTATCGTCCTTGGGACAAAAAGCTCGACAAGTGTTCGTTAAATGAGCTCTATGCAGTTTTCATGGAAGTAGAAAACAAGATTCAGGAGGCTACAAACAGGAACCAGACATTTCCTGACAGTACTTGGTCTAGTGGCCAATTTGGTACAAGCGGTTACAATCAGCAACATCTCGAGCAGCAACATCAGTTGTTTACTTTGCCTACAATGGAACACAATGGTGGTTACTCCTTTATCCCTTTTCTTAACCAAATGACCGCAAATACTGCGGAAGTGGCTTGCTCATCGAATGTGACAGAGCCGATGATAATGAATGGGAAGAACTTTTTTTATGGGAGTGGTTCGGATCATGGTCCATACGGTCCAGTGGCACAGAGAACAACTTATATGGAGCCATTACAATGGGGTTTAGGGAACAGTATGTTCAGCAATATGAAGCCGTTCACAGATTATCCCTTGAGGTTTGCACAAGTTAATGACTTGGATGCTTCAAGTAACCTTCCTGTGTGAAAATTGTCTTTCTGCTTCTTATGTTTTAAATTTGGTTAGACTATGAGCTTTATAACTTCTTTTCATCAAGTATTTTAGTTTGTGGAATTTTCATAGTTATCTCATGGAATAAGAAAGTTGAGCTTTCATAGCGCAAGATCTTTGGTGTCTTAAGAAACTCTCTGATGAATCTGAACCGTTTGATTGGACTAGGTCTAGATCTTCTTCTTCTGTGATTTTTGTTGATCTTCGTGATATCTAATGAATGTTTTAAATAGGGTTTTAACTTTAAATGTTGTACATAAAGATGATTACACCAAAGAAAAACTTCTATGTGACTCATTAAAATCTAGATTCTGTTTTCAAGTTTAATGTTTAAGAGAACCTTCGTGTTCTAACCTTGGTAAGGTTTGATGCAAACACAAACTTTTAAGAAGAATATATAGGCCTGGCCGACCGATCGGATATCGGTTCGGTTTTAAAGTTTTAGGTCAATTCGGTTATTATTAAGCTTCGGTCAAGTTCAGTTCGGTTTTGGAGTTGTATAATATTAATGGATTCTGTTTTGGATCAGTTATTTTACAAAAAATACATGTTTAGGTTTTTAGTCTAAATGGTTCGGCTGGATAGGTTCGGGTATAAACTTTATGTCTTACGATTTTGATTTTATTTTGGGTTCGGTTAATAATCGAATCTGAAATAACTTGTAATAAAAAATCATTCGATTATTTGGATATATCCAAAGTTTAAATGGTTCGGTTGGATCGGTTCATGTTCGGATTTAGATTTTGGTTATGGACTTTATGCCCACAACTAAGAATAAATATGAAAGATAATAATTGTTGAATTGAACATTTTAAGGGGCAATCACAACAACAGACAGTGGAGATTCTTATATTCTGACTCACTCTCTTTTTTACTAACCAAACAAATTCAAAAATCTGCACATGACACTGTTTGGTCCACTTATGACTTTATCACAATATAAAGAATAAGACATTACATATGAGTTTTTGTTTTCTTACGAACCCGACATAATATTTGTCGTAACAATACAAGAATCCTTATGGATCTTTCTATACTATTAGTATTCACAAATTTTTGTCTACAAAATTCCAATTGCAATCGTTGAGATTCGTGTACGTTTTGGCAAACAGCTATTATGTCTTTTTCAATCGTTAGTGGGATCAACTCATTGCTTTACTCATGGTCTTTGATACTATTAGCTTTATATGTTGATTTTTTTTTTCCTAATGTACACCGTATAGAAAACATATAGAAAATTGTTTTTATTTGTCGAGTGATTAAATATCAGAATTCGACTTGAAAAATAATGTATATTGTGTAACAAAGTTTGGAAGAAAGAACAATAATGATGTAGAAACTCAACAATACTGATTTGGATCTTATGTTAAAATTTGATTGGATCGAATTAATTTTTTATGAAGAAAGAAGTGATTTTATTGACATCAAACTGATGAATACAATTAATAAAACCTATGAGTTTGAGTCTATGATGTTTTGCCTATTTGTATCTTTTATTTGTCGAGCTTCTCTCTTTTTCTAACTCGGTTCCATAATTTTTTGGTATGAGATTTTCTTTCAATATTTCTCTCACAATCTTGCCATCAAGCCCGACCCAATATAAATTAATGCCTTATGCAAAATTAATTTTTATGGCTCATATAATAAATAATTTATAAAATAAATAACAAAAATTGCATTTTAGATCAAACTTGTGACTTTGTACTCTAATAAAGAGTCAAAAACCACTATATTACGATGTCCTTATAATCTAAATATTACACTTATCTCTAAAGCAAGTGTTTCAAGTGTTTTAAGTCAAAATCGGCTCTATCGCCACTCAACTTCTTTCTGTTTTGCTCTCACTTGTTCATATTCATTCAAACGAGTTCTAGCTTGTATTGCTTCCAAAATTCGGGTCTTTTAACTTTCTTAAACCTTAATTCTTATTGATTCGGATCTATTTAGCGTTAATGGACATGATACCAATATTCTAATTTAATTATAGGTTAAAGAAAAAAAACTACAAAAGTGGGGTGGGATGTGTGTATAATAAAAATATGGGGCAAAAGTATAAAATCTATAATTAATGCATAACTCCCAAAGCAGTCAAAGCGGATCTTGAACACTTCACTTTCCAATTCGTTAACTAATTTATTTTCTTAAATCTCGTTAATAAACTAACTAATTAATCATCCAAATCTTCAATTCACATTATCAAGAGAGACTATATAATAAAATTAACATATGACAAAAAAAAGTCTAATCTTAACATCACTATATGATCCACTAACAAAAGCAAGTAACATCATCATTATAAAACAACATTATCATTTCCATTCTTTATTTTTTCCAATTACAATTATTTCTTGTCTTTTTATATTTTTGTCAAATCTATCCACTATAGTATTACTCTTCTTTTTCCATTTTTCTCTATATGTAATTATTACACAATTTGAAGAAAATGTAAAATATGCATTTTTTGTATTTGAAATATTAACTTTTTTAGTTCTCAAAGTAAACTATAAAGAAATAAAGCAAACTCATGAACAGCTTTTGTCTTCTTAAGACATTCTCAACGACTTAGATTGAAGATTCAGAGTTAAGTCTGAATCCATTAAGAGAGATAGAGAGATACTGAATGTTCAAAAACGATTCTATTTTTGACTAGAGATATGCCTTCAAGACCAAATCCAATCAAACCAAATCCAATCAACAGAACAAAAACTCTGTTCTTAATTCTCACAATCTCATCTTCTCTTGTTATCTTCTTTGCAATTCTCTACTTCATTTATCATCTCTGGATTTCTCTTCTTAACCGTTCTAAAACCATTCCTTATTTCGATGTTGCTGCATCACCATTAAAGCTACAGGTTTTCTCTTACAAAGAGCTGAAACTAGCAACAAATGATTTTGATGAATCTAATGTGATTGGTAAAGGTGGTTCAGGTACTGTGTTTAGAGGTATTACAAGAGATGGGAAGCTTTTTGCAGTTAAGAGACTTGATAGTTTCTCTCTTCAAACAGAAACTGAGTTTCAGAATGAGTTACAGATTCTAGGTGGGTTAAAGTCTTCTTTTTTGGTTACTCTTTTAGGATATTGTGTGGAGAAGAATCACAGGTTTTTGATTTATGAGTATATGCCAAATAAGAGTCTTCAAGAGCTTTTGTTTAATGAAGATGGAGATTCATGTTTGAATTGGGAAAGGAGGTTTAGTATCATTTTAGATGTTGCTAAAGCTCTTGAGTTTATGCATTTTGGTTGTGACCCACCAGTGATTCATGGAGATATTAAGCCAAGTAATGTTCTTCTGGATTCTGAATTTCGAGCAAAGATATCTGATTTTGGTTTGTCTAGAGTTAAAGTTGAAGGAGGTTATGGAGTTGATATGTTTAGTCAGGATTTAGGGAAGAGTCAAGAGTTTTCAGGAAATTTTGGAGGAGAGAGTACTCCTCAAACTGGCATTAGCACTCCAATGCATCATGAGGTAGATTTTGCTTTTGCTTTACAAGCTTCTTCATCTTCAAAGAACAGTAGAACAGGTTATAACATTAAGGGAATAAACCTGAGCTTAGCAATGGAGGGTGAGACAAAAGGAAAAGAGGTTTCAAACAGTGGAGATGATTGTAAAGCTAACCAGATTGTTTTGTCATGTGAGGATCATGAGTTTGACCAGAGCAAGGAGATGAATTTGAGTCCTAATTCTGTTCTTGATGTTGGGAAGGGGTCTAAACAGTGGGGGAGAGATTGGTGGTGGAAGCAAGAAGGTAGTGGTGAATTGTGTAGTAAAGATTATGTAAGGGAATGGATAGGGAGTCAGATTCAGAATGCAAATCCAGATTGGGATGATGAGAAGAAGATTATCAACACTCCTGAGCTAGGAGTTTCGAATAGAGCAACCGATAAAGTGGAAGATCGAAATGACTCTGGTTTGAATGAGTCTAGATTTGACACTCTAGGGGAGAAGTTTGCGAAAGAAGAGGTTAGTGAGAAGACAAAGAAGAAGAAAAAGAAGAAGAAGAAGCATAGGAATATGGAGGAATGGTGGAAAGAGGAAGAGCATCAAGACGAGATGAAGAATAAGAAGAAGATTAGAATACTGAGGATCAAGTTCAAAAATCGTTTAAAAGTCTCACATTTTCGTTACTGTTTTCATCGAAAAGGCGAAAACAGCGTGCAAGATGGAGAAGGAGAAGCAGGAGAGTTTAGCTTCAGAAGAGGATGGAGAAGGAAAAGCAATAGTAGTAGCAAGAAGAAGAACAACAACAATACATCAATGGGGAGTGATATGTGGAGTGGAGATTTGTTCAGCCGCGAATTAAGTAGCACGACTAGTATGAGAGGCACATTGTGTTACATAGCACCAGAATATGGAGGTGGTTGTTGTTACTTGATGGAGAAAGGAGATATCTACAGTTTTGGAGTACTGATACTAGTGATAGTCTCAGGTAGGAGGCCTTTACACATCCTTGCATCACCAATGAAGCTTGAAAAAGCAAATTTGGTGAGTTGGTGTAGGCAATTGGCTCAGTCAGGGAATGTTCTTGAGCTGGTTGATGAGAAACTGAAGGATGTGTATAACAAGGAAGAAGCAGGATTGTGCATTAACTTGGCTTTGGCTTGTCTACAAAAAGCACCTGAACTAAGGCCTGATATTAGTGAAGTTGTGAGAATCTTGAGAGGGGAAATGGACATTTCGTCGACTGCTTTCGAGTTTTCTCCATCACCTCCAGCTAAATTTTATGGCAGTAGATCCAAGCGGAGAAGTTAAAACAGGGCAATGCAGAGTAGTCAAGGATTGGTCTTATCTTTCCTTTTTGTCATTTTCCAATGCGTTGGATGTTACTTAAGGGAGTTTTAGCTTTTGATAACTGTATTATGTTGTAATGTTTGTTAAATATATATGAATGAGAGGCATATTCTAACAACTTTCGAAGGAATAGATATCAATATATCAGTGTCCAAAAACCATGGGCTGATCAATATGTCTTGTGTTTAATGGTCATGCTCTCAATGATAACGAAGTCTGGTTTAATAATGGTACGAAGCAATCAACTTTCAGATGCTTGCAAGCTGCAACTAAAGTAAGCAAGTCATAATCAAGGGACCCATGAATTTTTTTTGATGGAGGAAAATGATGGTTCATTGAAACATGGCATAAAAGCTGCAAGGTTCAAGAGAATCCAAGGCCATACAATCATCATTTCATTGATTCATGATGCATGACACAGAAGAATTACAAACAACACGAAGTCTAAGGACAAAAGAGCACAAAAGACAATATGAACAATGAGAACTCTAAAGATAATGCCTTTGAAATACATTGAACTCAGCCTTTGCCTGTGGTGGGACTTGGTTCATATCATGACACATAGGACTCTGAAATCTTGTAACTTGGACGTGCAGCAATGCGTTGACCTCGTGTGCATATAACAGTCAAGAATCAGACTGATTTCTTTCATGTAATGCGGATAGAGACTCCTGAATTTGCATGGTTGCAGATGATTACATTTGCAGATTTATAAATATTCTCGTCTAGCTGGGAACAAAGCTTCTGGTCTCGTGCAGATTGCACTTATCACAGTTCAGAAGTGTGGAGACCATGAGGTCTGAGAATTGAGTCATTACTTGAGTGACTGTTTGATGAAAAGCTTCAACTCTTACCCGTATCTGTTTCATTTTTGTATATCAATCGTTGATCCTTATAGCCTCTTTGAGAACCAACTTTTTGAAGATAGTTGCGCTTGCTTTTTCTGGACCCCTTCACTTTCTCCTCCTCAAGAAGTTTCTGGAGCTTAGGACTTCCAGGGAACCCCTTTGATTTCATCTCTGAATAAATCTCTCTGGCCTTTGCAAGCCACCCACATGTCAAAAGGCCCTGTACTGTAGCCAAGTAAAGAGCAGAATTAGCAACTATCTCAAAACGATCCATTTCTGCCCATATCTTCAAAGCATTTTCCGGTTGCTTTTCCTTGAACAATTTTCCAAGAACAAGAAGAAAGGTCTCTCCTGTAGGACCTAAACCAGAGATCTTCATTTGGCCTAAAACCTCTACAGTTTTATCAAAATTTGGAGCCTCAAGGAATGCATGGAATGTATCAACTGTTGGACTTAGGTTCTCACTTATCATGTTTGCTAATACATCCCTGGCTACGTCTATCTTTCTAGCCTCACAAAGTGGGCGTATCATTGAGTTGTAAGTGACTGAATCTGGCTTTAATCCTTCCTCGCTTAAATTTTTCATAAGCTTCATAGCTTCATCAAAGCATTCCTCACGGGTCAACACATAAACCAAAGAATTATAAACTTCAATGCCTGGAGCGAATCCTCGTTTCTTCAATTCATCGAAGAGCCTGAGAGAATCAAAAAGGTTCCCAACTTTAGAGAAGCAAGAGATCATAAAACTATAAGAGTCCTTGTTAGGCGTAATACAATAATTGCCCATCTCTCGCCATATCCTCTTTGCTTCAGTCACATCAGTCCAAATGTTACACCAACCATTAAGAATTATGTTGAATCCCTCAACATCCACCGGAAAGAGCTTTTTACTTGCAAGCATGAACTCTTCAGCTTTTTCTATGTGCCCATGTCTACACAAAGCATATAGTAATCCTTGAAATGCTTCATCATCAGGAGTGTGTTTAAACTTATCCATGATATCAAATGTTCGAATAGCTTGGCTAGTATCATTTGCAGCAGCATACCTACATCAATACCAAGACCACCAATTCAATACATAGTACCATGTTTCTATACAGCACAACAAATTCAACAGATTCATCATGTTGAGTTGATCAGAAACCTAACCTGTCCATCATGAGGAACATGGCCTTTCTAGTATCCTTTGAGGCATTAAACATATCACGAATCAAACACCAAGCTATGTTAAACTTTTGATGACTACCCAACACAGAGACCATTAAGTCACAAGCCTTCTGATCATCACAGCCACGTTTCTCACCCCATTTGAATGCCAAAAAGGCAAGCCTCCATTCATCTCTTAATTCCCAGATCAAAGAGTACAAAGAATTATGATTTAGATCAAAGGATGACTCCTCTAGAGAAGCCATTGCATCAGTCTCTGACTCTAGCTGAGCAACTTGTCTGATAAAATCAATCAGACCCTTTTCCAACGGAGCCAAGTATTGGTTGATATCAGATGTTTCGGAGATGATTTGAGTGGAGAAGTGATTGGAAGAGACAAAATGAGGGACATAACTTAAGATTTGAGAATGCACAAGACTTGCTCGATGAAATGCTTGAGAGAAGAAAGGACTATAAACAGATGAGCTTGAAAACGATTTCGATACTCCACGTATAAGATATTGATATTGATGAATCCACCTTTTTGGTGTTCGCGTTAGTTTCGTACCAATCGTAGCCATAGCTCAGTAGCTAGCTCACTGTAAGTGAAGGAGTAAGAAGGTTTAGAAGACGGAAGGAGTGATCAAGTTACTGGGCTTTAATGGGCCTCATTAAGGCCTATTTTAGATGTTTTTATATGGTTATATACAGTTGTTAACTGGGCCTAATTACGGCCCATTTTAGATGTTTGAGAAATTTCAGAAAAGGAGACTCTCACAGGGAGATCTAAATCCTCTGATAAACCCTAGAAGAAGAATTTGATTCGGAGAAGTAAGAAGGAAATTTGTTGAGAACGAGATGGGAAATGAGACGAAGAGCAATGGAGCTTCAAATTTGGGAGGAGGAGGATTTAGGGCTAAGATGGAGCACTATGTCTACAGTGGGGAAAAGAAGCACGTTTTGGCTGGGATCGGGATAATTAGCATCATCTTCGGAATCCCTTGGTACTTAATAAATCAAGGTTCGTTTTTTGTGATTTCTGGGAGAATTTTAGATTGAATATTACTTCTTTCTGTTTAGATTCCGCGAAATTAAGAGAGAATTTAGATAATATGTTTCATTTTGATATCAATTTGGAAATTGTAAAAGGATAATATGTGCGGTATTAATTCGATCTCATAAGTAGCAACTTAAGCTTTGGAATTCAAATTTTGTTGGCAAATGGAATCAAGTGATGAATTGTTAGAAGCAAATAGAGTTTGACTATATATATGAGTATGAGTCACAATGTTTATCTTGTTTGGATCATAGACTTGTATGATCACAGTTTCACTATGTTTGTAATTGCATAGTTGCCTAATGGCTTAATCCAATGGATCATAGACTTCAGACTTGCGTGATCACAGTTTCACTATGTTTGTTTTCGTTTTGTCTTATGATCACAAATCCACAAGCCTTCTAAGAATGGTTACATGCCAATGTTTAGGCTAATTTGTTGGTAAATTTGGTTTCTTTCAGGATCAAAGCACCGATCTCACCAAGATTACTTGGAAAAAGCAGATAAAGCTAGAAAAGCACGTCTCTCATCATCTTCTTCCTCGGACAAGTAGTTACTTCTAATCCTTTTCTCATCTTCCCCACTTGAAAACTTTTTGCAGACTCTAGCCATCAAGATGCTGTCAATGATTCATAGTGTTTTCCATGTCAATAGACTAAACTGAGATATGTATCATTTCATTGTATTGACGTTTCTCTGTTGAATAAATGAAATTTTTTCTCAAACACAGATAAAGAGAAAGTTAAAAGTACTGCTCAAGTTAAAGCTTCATTCTCATAATTATTTCCTCTATAGAATTGTTTCATTTTGTCAATGTCACAGATGGTTAATATCTTACTTTGAGCAACATAAACAGAAATAGCACTGTTCTACTACTCTACTTGTCTGGCTAGCTATGTCTTCAGAGAGGCATGAGTCTTCTACGTTTATAGAACCAGACGAATGCCAAAAATACAAGAATGCCACAGATTCCTGTAATTGTTAAAACCCATTTAAAAGCACCAGGCTGTTGAAAGAAATCTATCTCAAAATTCATCCCAAAGATCCCAGCTACGACCCCAAAGATGGCTACAACGAATGTCGCAGTAGTTAGCAGCAGCTCGAATTGGATCAGCTGATTCCGCACATTATCCTACAAATTCCATAAACTTTCATCAGAGTCTTATGGTTTTTTAAGCAAATAAGGTACATTACATTCAAGTTTTTAAGGTATACCAATTGAATGTTGATAAAATCCTCGGTGTCATCAATGTACTCCTTTAACTGCAGAGTGAGGAGTTTTGCAGATAATTAAACTGTTGTTGAAATGAGATAATGAATGAACATAATGGAGCAGTTTTTCATGTTACCGAGGTTAGCTTGCTGAGTGTACTATCGATGACAACAAAGTATGCTTCCAACAACATCTCTAGCTCCTCTATATTCTCAGCTGCGCTTTCTGAACTCTTTGCACTGTCATGTCGGCTCCTTACAGTGCTCAAGCTTTTCTCAAGTCTTCGGGACTCAGGAGGAGATGAAACAGGGGAAACTGGCGCAGAAACAGAAAAACAATCATTGGATCGGTAACCAAATAAGGACGGATCACCATTCAAAGATCCTTCCATTCTATTCTTCTTCTCTGTCAGATACATTTCCGCCATATCCCCATCATCATCCATCAGCTGTTCAATCTCATCTCGAACCTTCTGAACTCTTCTCGTCAATGCTACAAGTCTGCTCTTTAGTCTACGCACACGCTCCAAATTTAGAGTACTGATTTTTGAGGTAAGCTCATCCAATAATGGGTATGCCTCAATCTCTAACTCTGAAGCCTACAAAGGATTAGAGTTAAATCTTTTTTCAATGTTATAGTACTAAATTCAATAAGCTCTGAAGCTATTACTGACCTGGGAATCAAGGAACGTACAAGCAGCTTCAAGGGCAACTTCAAGAGCCCTAAACTCGAAAGGTAAATAATCAGGGGATGAGTTCTGAAACACATTGTCTGAACTCCTACTCCTCCTTCTGCTCAACTCAACACTGTCCTGACTCCAAACATCACTAACAGAACTTGCTTTTAGTCTCTGCTGCAGCTCAACCACATACCGAAGCACATAGTTGTCAAGTGAATTCAAGAGCAAGACCTCATCTGCAGTAATGATACAACGGATCTGCTCTAAGTTAACAACAATAGCCTTCTCTCTACCCAGAATAGTAGACGGATACACAAACAAAGGATCAAGCAGACGCAAATCACGAGCTGGTAAATCGCATCTACGCATCATTGTGAACTTATCGACCTCAAGGACCTGAGTATTAGCAAAAGTATCAACACGAATCCACGACTTAAGCCCTTGACCTCGCTTCTTTAGACCCAAAACATCAACTCCAAGGAGAGGTTGTCTCCCTAATGGAGAAGGCCGTGACCCTGTATCCCCTCTGAGGTTTATAGCTGAAGCAGGTCTTGGAGGAAGCAAACGCTCTTTTAGATCAGACATTATTACCAATCTCCAGATACTTCAAAACCAGAGAAGTACAAGGAAGAAAGGTCTTAAGAATCTCTCCAAGGTCTATCTGATACAAAATCAATAATAGATGTTTCTCCATTAACGATCATCTTCCAAAGACCAGAAGCAAGTCATACAACAGATCAAAAGAACGAGAAGAAGAAGTTTCAAACCTCAAGTGGAAGAAATCAAGGTCGATCTCGGTGTTCTTACCTATCCTGTAACGAGAAACAGAAGAAGAGAGCCTCAGAAACTGATCACAAAATCAAAAATTTCAGAGGAAAAAGAAAGTCACACACCACAAAGCAATGATCAGAAGGCGATTCAGAGTTAGAATCAGATGGATCGTCTCGAAACCATATTGACAGAGAAAAATCACCAAAAGGGTCAATAAATAATCTGGAATTAATCGAAAAACTTGGTCGGATTCCGTATACTATTTGGTTTTGAGTGAATCCGAAGAAGCCAAAGCTAGAACCTTTGCCTTTGGCCTTATGTGGACGGGAATCAGAGAGAGAACGAGTTTAACACCAAACTGCAAACCGGTTTTTTCGGTTAAGATAAACCCTTAATTGTACTTAATTCATTTAATGCATCAATTATTATTGAATCAACAACAATCAAGCGTGACGAACAGAATCTGAAGATTCTCTGTGACCCGACCCGAGAAAATTATTTCGGTTTCTATTTGGTAAGTTTGATTCTCGGAACCGAACCAAACCGAAAATTGAAGTTAAACCGAAACAATTCTTGTATAGAAATCGAAACCAAACCAAAATCAAACTAAACCGAATCGCTTCATTTTTTGATTCCGGTTATTATGTTCAGTGCTACCACCTAACACCTACCCTCTGACGCATCGTGGAGATTTTTTGTTTCTGCTAAAACTTTGATCGGTTAAAGTCGAATTTCGATTAGCAGATCTGAATCCTCAATTATCAGAAATCAAATTTGTGAATTTTCGTTCTGGACATTTGAATTGTTGCAATAATTGAAGGTCGATCACTCCTTCGACTTTGTTCTTAAGGTTCTTCATCCTCAAAAGGTAACCAATTTCCCTAATTTTGTTGATATTTTCATGGGTTACCAAATTTCTGTACTAAATTGATATACTTGCGATAATCTGAACCCCAAAAATCGTGAATTATAGGGTTCTTAATTGATTTTTATTTTTCATTTATATGCCTTGAATTTACGAATTTTAGATACAGAGAGTATTGCTTTAATTCCAAATTCATATTCTTATGTGCTTAAAGGGTGTTAATGAGCTCTTAGTAGCTATGGGAATGACATCTATGAGTTCTGGTGGTGAAACCCTTCGGCTTTGTGTATTTGACATAAGGAGAGGTCAACATGAAGGACAGGAACTTGATAAGATCTTGTTCTTCTATCCTCCTGGTCTAACTTTCTCGACTCAGCTATCGATTATCGGGCTTAGTGAGGGGCTTATCACATTCACGAGGTTAGCTACTAGAGATTTTACTTCTTTTGCAAATGTTTCAGCTTGTGGAATCATTGGTTTTATCTCGTGTTTTTAGCTTTGCCTGTATTTTTTGTGTTTATGAGATTTGGTTTATGGAATATAAATGCAGACTTTTCTCTCCAGAAGCAGCTTGTGAGGTAATAGAAGCAGAGAGACATTCTCATGTTTTTTATGAGGCAGAGCCTGATATATGGATGGTCATGGTACAATATTGTCAACTCTTTTACTTGTTTTAATGCTTGAATTGCAGATCATTTATGTACATAAAGAAAACAGAATTATTTAATCTAGACTTTGGCAGGTTGTAGAGAAAAATAAGGAGATTGAAGCTGTAAGGAGAGTTGATGCATTGCGGAGAGTGCTTAAGGAAGTGCATTCCCTCTTTGTTATGTTTCACGGATCAATTAGAACATTGCTTGTAAATGAACCAACTGGAGGGCTTATAAGATCTCACTTGTATCCATTCATCACAGACTATTTAAATGGTAAGCAATATCCACCAAATCTAGATCATCAAATCCCTATGTAATAGCACTTATCCAAAAGTTTTATATTTTGGGGCAGATCTTTTTATTGGTAAAAAACATCAATTACCTTCCTTCCGTGAATCTTTGAAAGAGCGTGGAACAGTTCAGATGCTAACTTTAGCAAGAGATGCAGCACTTGAAGTTCAGGTTTGTTTCGCCATCAGAAGAAATATTTCGCAATACTTAGTTCACTATCTTAACTAGCATTTTCTTAGATGTACAGTCTCTCGTAGGAGTGCTAAATTTATGTGCTGCGACCTCTCGATGCCACTCTGTGATTTTATTTCGTGATCTATTGGTGTCAACAACTCTCTCACCTGTATGATTTCAAATCCCTCACTCCCATTTTTCTTCTTAGCCAAGAATATCGTTTTGATATGATTTGGTATGTGTAGACTGTAGACTATATAATATTTGGTATCAATCTCCTTTTGTTTCTCAGGATGATACTGTCGATATCTTTACATATGCTGTCATGAGGTTAACCACAAACGCACTATCCTCTGGCACGAGTTCATGGTCATATCTACGAAAGGGATCTGCTACATCTCAAAGTCCTTCTAGATCTACCTCGACACAACTTCTTGGTTCACCTAATGCATTACCTTCAGGAAATGGTAATAGCACCGCCCGTGTTATTAGACCTTTACAGCAAGATAAATGGTCGAAAGGGAAAGATGGGTTTCTTGTAACTGATATTTGGGGTATAGATGCCACTCCAACAATTTTGCTACAGAAGACGGAGGAAAAGTTTTACTTTCTGACATATCAACATAAAAGTCTAATTTTGGTTATTCTCGTGCCTAATACTGCCATTGTTAATGGGGAGCTAGACATCTCATTCGTGAAGCAGCAAGTTATCGAAAACGTTAGCTCATCTCTGTATATCTCTCTTGCTTCATTGTAAAATCTTTCAGGCTCCATCATTTATCATCTGTATGTATTTTTGCAGGCATCAGCGAAAATCTTGAAAGTTGAAGAGAAGCTATCAAAAGGATGGGGTGGTGAGAATGCTTACCATGTGAGTGGTTACCGTTACTTGTTAGTTGATAATGATATGGAAGTATCTAGAGCTTCTCCACCAGGAAAGGTAGCAACCTTAGCAAAGGTGAGAGAACTTCCATCAATCATTCACTGTGATATGATCTCACTAGTTCCATAACCAAAAGTGTATCAAACTAACAAACGTCTTATTCATTATCGTAGGATTCTTTGCTTGCACTAAGCAAGTTAAGAGAAGAAGTAGATAGAGAAAAGAGCCGAGCAAAGCAAGAGAAAGACATGGAAATATGTATTCGAGCTAAGAATAACACGTGGGTCATTGCTCGTTTAACCAGAGGTAAGGAGCTTTACATGGCTTTAGAAAAAGCAAGTGAAACCCTCCTTGATGCTACAGACTCAGTCCAAAAATTCAGCAACAGGTGAAACTTTACTTACTACTAATTGAGTTTTCAATAACAACAAAAGAAGACAGAAATAATGTTTATATTTGTGGATCTCTTCAGGTACTGCAATGGAGCTTTCTCAATGGATTAAACTCTACAAAGAAAGTGTTTTTGTTTTATGTATGTAACTTCAATCATACTGCAAAGGGAAGTGTTTTGAAGTATTCTGAGATGTTTTAGTCCTTCAATCATGAAGTACAAAGAATGACAACTTCATGGCCGAGCTCTAGTTATCGAATCTTGAGTTATGGATCGACTGTTGAATCAACGTAGTTAAATACTCCAGCTAATAGTTTATGAGTTCGATTGATTCCACGGTTAGATCGAGTTTTGTTGATCTATTTGATTGAAGAAAATAAATGAAAATTTCGTGATCTTAGTCTTCATCTAAACTAAAGGTGAAACAGACTTTTAATCTAATAGATTACTTCCAAATTCAGGAAAGCTTGAGATGTATACAGAAAGAGATATTACTTTATTAACATTTTAGCATCATTAATGAGACATTTTTTCACAGATTTACAATGTTCTTCAGTCTCTGTTATTTATATACATTTGATGATTTCGAAATTAGTGAAATCAATCATTCAAGCATAAGGATTAACATGAGAAGAGTAATCTCTAATTCCTGCTCCCTCCCAACCCATCCATTCTTCCCACGTGTCACTATCTGCATCATACATTCCATTGAATCCATCATCACATACATCAAATGGCTCAAATTCTTCTGTTCCTTCCATTTGATTCTTTATTTGCTTCAATACAATCTTCAAAAACAAAACACAAACTGATCAATTTTCATTACATAAACAAACGCAAATCTGTTTTAAAGTAGCTAATCTAAAGAACACACACTTACATCATAAGCTTCATTGATTGTTTGAAACTGTACACCACAATTACTTCCTCTACAAACATCAGGATGATACTGCAACAAAACATATAGAATAACTCATTAGCTGGATCATCCTAAACCCATGATGTTCATAAGATCTAAAGTGATTGAGCTAAAAGACAAAAAGTCAAACCTTTTTAGCGAGTTGTCTGAAAGCTTTCTTAACCTCATATTCAGATGAATCGGGTCGGATCTTAAGTGTTTTATACGGATCCATAACAGAAGATGAAGAAGAACAAACAACTTTTGGTTTATTAACCATCTTTGTGTTCTTTCTTCTGCTGTTTTTTAATCTAAACGATGAAGAAGATGATGAAAATGATGATCCTGGTAAACCTGAGAATCCATTTCCTCCGATTGTTAAAGCAATAGTCATTTTTTTTGTAGATTCAAACAGAAATCTCACAAACGTTTTGATTTGTAGAAAGTAGAAAAAAGAGTCTTTCTTTTTTTTAGGAATAATTTTGAAGGTGCAATAATGGATATTGAATTGGATAAAGAGAGAAGAAGGATTTATTTATTTTTATAGAGAAGAAACGGTGACTCATTTTTTTGTCATCTGAAAGTGTCCTTATCCATAAAGCTACCGATATACAAGGCCAAATGTTTTTTTTTTACTATTTATATATTTATAGTGGATAAAATTCAATATTATCCATTCCTATTTTTTTGTTTTTTATTTATTTTAAGAAGTTTAAAAATATTACTATTTTTCATAAAGTGTATTTAAAGTGATTTAGTACAATTAATTAAGTTTATTTACTAATTAATTTGTTTCAGATACTGTGGGTAAAATCACACAAAACTAAAAGCAAACATTATATTCTGTTTTATTCAAAGAAAATTTAGTTGGACTAAGTGGTTAATATCTATGTAATTTTTTTCATTAGAATTTGATGTTGTAGAAGCATCTGATGTAAAAAAAGTTTAGAGTTTGGATTATGAATCTAAGTTTTTTCTAACCGTTGGAAAAAAATCAATTAAAATAACTATCAATTAAGTTTTTCTTGATTAGATGGTTGAAATAATTTAATTATTGACTGATTTGATCATTTTCAGTTATAAGTAGTAGACTGAAAATAGATTTTAGGATGTTAATGTTATGCTATAAACCAGTTTTTATCGTTGTAGTTGTTGGAAAAAACAAGTAAAGCAACCATTATTACCATAACACTTTGAGATACTTCGAAGAATTTTTCATAGCCAATTGTTTTTTATATCTATTGTTGATATTGACACAAGTTCTTATCCAAATAATTTTGAAGAATATATCGAAGAAAAAGATTCCTTCACAAATTGATCCTTTCAACGATTCAAAATATCTGAAATTGTCATCAAAACACGCAATAAATTCGTATCACAAAATGTATTAAAATATATACATCGTGTTTTTTTCTTTGTTAACGGAAATTATATTAAAATCAGACTACCAAAATAAAAAGTCTACGATACTAAATCATAAGCATTTTTTGTCACACGACGATAAACACACAATAAATACGTCTCTGTTTGAATCCAATCGTTACTTTACAATTCAAAGCAAGCGATATATACGTATGTTGCTTTTATGCGTTTTATGTATTAAACAGATCAAAATTTCGTAAACTATAAAGTTTGTATGACTAATTCGTTTTATCTATTGAATCTATTACCAATATGGGCCGATAAAGAGTAAATGAAATTTCAGAGTGGGCCTAGTGTAGTTATACTTCAATATGGGCCTGACTAAGATGTTGTTGTTGGGGTTAAAAGGCATATAGTCGTGCATAATAGAAGCCAAGCCCACGCACTATAAATTAATAGTGAAATATTGTCCTATCTTCACGAAATTAACTTTTCATTAGTTTTTGTGGGTTATAGCATTTTCATATAATTTTTGATTATTTTTGAGAAATTTTAGATTTCGAAATTTTCTAGTGTAAAAGTTTTCTGAGTTATAACCTTGAGAAAATCATTTTTCATGTCACTTTCGGTTATTTTTGAGATTTTTTTTGGATTTCGAATCATCTAAAAATCACATTTTAGATTATTTTTGATAACTTTAGAAATTCTTCGTGGACTATAACTTTTTTTTCTTCGTAGGTTATTATAGCCTCTTAGAGATTTTTTTTTCATGCAATTATTTTATAATTTATGAGAATTTTTAAATTTTGATTTTTTTATTGATAATTAGATCGATAAAACTCGATTCATTGTCAAAACTAATACTTTAAAATTAATTTTTTTTAAAACTTACCTGGATGATTTTTCGAAACTTAGAAACTTGTTCTGGTGATGCTCCATAGCTCTAATTCCACACGCTCTCAACCATAAGATTAACTTCTTAGATGTAATGTTAGTGGTTTAGCTAGGAATTTTGTTTTTGTGAATAATGTACGTCCACATTAGCATCGATTTATCAGTAATTGAAGTTAAGTTGACCAAAAAAATTAATTTTTTTTTCTATTGTACCTAAAATGAATCAACTTCTGTATATTAAGATTTGTGAACTCTACTAAATTTCTTTTTTTTGACCTTAAAATATATTTTTAAGGTGAATTCGTTAGTTATTATTTCATCGATGTTTTAAAATATTTTGAAAAGTGTTAAAGACATGTGGCTTAGTGGTAATGGTCACTTTACAAATTTTTAGACATCGAATTCGATGCTTTTTTATATAAGAAAAGAAAAAAAAAGACTTTAAGATATAGAATTTTTTTTTATCAACTACCTTAGTGAATTTTAAATCACGCTCCTACTATTGCAGGAGGTTCGATCTCTGGTACCTTAAAAATTTGTAAATTGATTACATCACTCGGCAGATATATAGTTCCCTTCGATACACTTATAATAGTTAGACAAAAAAAAAAATTAAAAAAAAATTGGGGAGGTGGTTTCCACTCGCCCATACTTCGAGTGGCGAAAATAGTTGTCTCTTTTCCAGTTATTTATTTTCTTCTTAGTCTTTATCCGATGCCGACTGGTGAAATTCCTCTGATCTAAGTTTCCTACTTTCCGGTAAGATTTTCTCTCTGATTCTGGCTTTTACTTTCACAAGTTGCATGTGATCGATCACTCTCTGACGTTTGTGAAACTTTGGATTGATTCAAATTCATTACATCTGTTCGTGAAATTTACAAAAACGTCCATCTCGATTCATTTGTTTGATTGCTTTTGAATCAAGTAGATTCTTCTTCTGTTTCTTCATCTCTGTTTTTACTACTAAATTTTGATTGTTCATATATGATCTTAGTTACTGTTTAAACCAACTACCTTAGCTTTGTATTTTAGCAATAATCTCTGTTCTCTGTTGAATGGTTTAAGCTTAAATAGTTTGTGTTTTGATCTTTTTGTTCACAGATATCACAAAGAGATTATGAATGAATTACCAGATCATCTTGTTTGGAACATTCTCAAAAAGCTTCATACAACAAATGATAGAAACTCAGTTTCACTTTCCTGCAGACGTTTCTACTCACTAGACAATGAACAAAGATACTCTCTTAAGATTGGTTGTGGTTTAGTTCCTGCAAATGATGCATTGCTTTCTCTATGTAGAAGGTTTCAAAATCTCTCCAAAGTTGAGATCATATACTCAGGTTGGATGTCAAAACTAGGCAAACAGCTTGATGATCAAGGTCTTAGTGTTCTCTCCAGTAATTGCCATTCCCTCACTGATCTCACTCTTAGCTATTGTGTGTTCATTACCGATATTGGCCTTCGTTGTTTATCATCTTGTCCTGAGCTTTGTTCTCTTAAGCTCAATTTTGCTCCTAGGATCACTGGTTGTGGGATTTTGTCACTTGCAGTAGGTTGTAAGAAACTTAGGAAACTTCATCTTATTCGATGTCTTAATGTGGCAAGTGTAGAGTGGTTGGAGTATTTTGGAAAGCTTGAGACGTTAGAAGAGCTTTGTATTAAGAACTGTAGAGCAATTGGGGAAGGTGATTTAATCAAACTGAGAAATAGTTGGAAGAAGCTGAGAAGTTTACAGTTTGAGGTAGATGCTAATTACAGATACATGAAGGTTTATGATCAATTAGCTGTTGAACGGTGGCCTAAACAGTTGGTTCCTTGTGATAATCTGGTGGAGCTTAGTCTTTGGAACTGCATTATAGCTCCTGGTAGAGGGTTAGCTTGTGTGCTTAGGAATTGTAAGAATTTGGAGAAGCTTCATTTGGATATGTGTATTGGTGTTAGTGATTCAGATATCATAGCATTGGTTCAGAAAGCTAAACATCTTCGAAGCATTTCACTTCGTATCCAATCCGATTTCACTCTGCCTAGTTTAAACAACATTACCCTAAGATTAACCGATGAAAGCCTCAATGCTATAGCTCAACACTGCTCAAAGCTCGAATCCTTCAACTTATGTTTCTCAGATGGTGAATTCCCTTCAATGTTTTCTTTCACTCTCCAAGGGATAATCACATTGATTCAGAAATGTCCGATTCGAGAGCTTTCTTTAGACCATGTGTGTGCTTTCAACGACACAGGCATGGAAGCTCTATGTTCAGCTCAAAATCTAGAGAGTTTGGAGCTTATCCATTGCCAAGAAGTGACTGATGAAGGCTTGATTCTAGTAAGCCAGTTTCCTTCTCTCAATGTGTTAAAACTCTCAAAATGTCTTGGAGTTACAGACGATGGATTTAGACCACTTGTTGGATCTCACAAGCTAGAGTTGCTTGTGGTTGAAGATTGTCCTCAAGTTTCTAAAAGAGGTGTTCATAATGCTGCAACATCTGTATCTTTTAAGCAAGACTTGTCATGGATGTTTTGAGATTCGAATTATTCACTTCCTAATGTACAAATCTGAAATCTCTGAATGATTCGATGACCAATATGACAAGTTTTAGATGACGTCATGTACTTTGTACATTAAATAGGTGTGGGTTCCATTGATGATGTAATCTTTGTTTTAATGACGGGTTATATTTAAATGTAGCGTCATAATTACAGCTTTTGTCAGAAATCTTTCTAATCATGAGCTTAAAATCAAAGTCATTCTGAAGATTTGTTTTGAGATTTTACCAAATTTCGAATTGTTATTATTGCCACGTCAAAACGAAAGTCTTTGTTTGATCAGTTAAAGATCTTCTTCAGTTCACAACTGAACTTGCTTTCGTTCTGACACTTTTGATACCTTCCTGTCTGGAAAAACTTTCACCATTTCATTTCATGACCATTTGGTCTAGGCTTGCACATAAAATCCAAATACGAAATTCTGACCTGGATTGGATACAAAAATTCAGGTTTAGGTTCGGATTCGGATCCATCAAATTACTAGCAAATTTGATATCCATAATCGAATAAAAACTGAATTCATGGGTATCTATTTATACCTAAATAATATATATATATATATATATATAGTACTCAAATTTTGGGTTCTTAGAGCATTTCCATTGGGTGATACCCAAGTGACTATCTTAACATTAAAATATTTGTATTTTTAATATTTTTTATTTTGAGAGATCTATGGGAGTATCTCATTTTTTTTTACTTTCATTGGTGATTCCCACATAAGTATCATAATAATAGAATATTAATATCTTTATAATAATTTAATATTTTAAATATTGTTTTGAATTTATCAAATTTATTTTAAATTAATCTTATAAAATATAAAATATTTACATCTATAAATATATTTATTACATAGATATATATACATATTTCATATTAAATTTTTTTTAAAATAACAATAATAATATAAAACTTTATAAATAATATAGATAAATTGTAGTATTACACATCAACTATAATCATAAGTTTTTAAATATTACATAATAAAACTTGAAATAAAACTTAAAACATTATAAAAACATATATAATATATTATTATAAATATAATTTTAAATTATACATTATGGAACTTAATAAAAAACTATTTTTTATAGTTTCTAAACAAATTTAAATTTCAAAATTATAACATGTAAACAATTTTTGTTAATACTATAATTATTAGTTATATCAAAAAGTAATCCGACATGACATGTGTCCATTTTAGGAGTCTCTCACCAACAATTCATGGTATCTCAAATGAGAAATTCATGAAAAAATATTATCAAAATTTTAATAATATTTTATTAATTTATAATATATTATTAGTGAAAGACCCATAGTTGATACCACTAATAGAGTTGTTCTTAATAAACTAATAGCTAATACCTGCTATCTCGGCAACTCCTACCGATCAAGCAAGGAAAAAAGCAACTCTCCCTGGAGGGACAACTCCAGCTCAGTCTTTTCCATTAAGTAAACTTACTGAAAGCTTCATCCATTGTCTTAATGAAGTTTCATATACTCAAACTTACATAGACCTGAACCAAACTGACCCATATTATATTTCAATTTTTATATGGTCCAAAATATTTTAATCCGAAAATCTGATCTACCGGACCGAAACCTCAAAATGTTTACCTTTTTGCCCATGTCTGATGTCATTAATTTTGTTCCAAGGTTGATAAAACAAAGAGGAAATCAAATTTTGGTAAGTTTATCATCAAAAGGTACAAACTCCATCTTACTACTGTGAAAGACAGGCGCATAAATGTGAAAGATTTTACTGTCTCTTCGAATTTGACAGCAGTATCTTTTAAACAAGATTGCTTTATCTCTAATCTTTTTTAATAATTATATTTTCCTCCAAACCATTGATTAGTAATATAATTAAAAGAAAATCAAAATAAAATAAATAAAATCTTTATCTACCGCTATAAAATGGTTATACACACACATAACATCATTTTAACTCACCAAATAGACCCAAAAAAATGGAAAACAACTTTGAAAATCACTACCAATATTCCATTCCCTTGAACTCCATATCTCAAAGTTTCGAAACTTTTGGATTATCTAAAGAGATAGTAACGAAAGAACCCACCTATAACAAACCCATTTCATTCGATATCTCTTCTCTATTCTCTTCTAACCCAAAACCTGAACCCATAAACCCGGGTCGGGTCATGGATGATTCCATTGCTGCTGTGGTAGGTGAAAACGTTCTGTTTGGTAAACAAAACGTAGTCTCTAATCACTTACAAGCAACGGAGAGTGAAGGAAGTAACGTAAAACGGTGGAGGAAGATACCACAAAAGACTGGAGGGTTTAGAGGAGTAAGAAAACGGCCATGGGGAAGATGGTCGGCGGAGATAAGAGACAGGATTGGTCGGTGTAGACATTGGTTAGGAACGTTTGATACGGCGGAGGAAGCTGCACGTGCTTATGATGCGGCGGCGATGAGACTTAGAGGGTCAAAAGCCAAGACTAACTTCATGATTCCTCAAGTTTTTCCGGAGGTTATAGCCCCGGATCAGTTGTCTACAACGGAAGAGAAACTTAGGAAGAAGAAGAAAAGAGTGAATGTGAAGAAGTGTGTTAAAGTCACATCGGCTTCACAATTGTTTAGTGATGATAAGATCATAACTTCTTCTACTAGAAGTGTGATTAGTCCTTTTATTGATTCTGATGTATTATATAAGCCTTGGGGAAGGTTAATGGATTTAGGGCTTGATTTAGAGTTGAGTTTAGGGCTTATCTAGAAAGTGTTAAATCGTTTTTATTTCTTTTGTTTGTATCATTTCATGTGTAGTGGTACTTTTGTTTGTGGTTGTTCGGTGAAATGAAACAAAAAGACCTTGGTCTGTTGGACATAACTTAAGTTGTTTAGTGATGCTAATATTGCAACTTCCTCTAGTAGTAGTAGAAATGTGATGATTAGTCCTTTTGATGATCTTGAAAAATTGAGTTTAGAGCTTAATTTAAAGTTAAGTTTAGGGTTGTTTAGAAAGTATTAAATCACTTCTATTTAAGTTTTAGTTTTTTTGTTTTTTGGGATTTTTTCATGTGTAATAGTACTTTTTTTGTTTGTGGTTGTTTGGTGAAATGAAACAAAAGACCATAATCTTGGTCTGTTGGACATAACTCAAACAAGTAGTTGTTAGTTGTCTTTATGTTTGATCCGTTTGTTTTACTTTTGGAACATATATATAACTACACATTGATACCTAAATGTAACTCACTTTGGTGCTAGTGTCTATATTCATATATGAATTCTTTTGGGCTATATAGAGGTAGTTATTAATTACAAGCTGGTTGCATAAATTATGGGATCAGTAACTTTTTGATGAATAGTGAACTACAGATTTTGTTTCTGTAGCTGAACTTAAGGAACTGGTTATTAGCAAATAGCAAAGCTGAACCTAAAAGCTACGAGAGTTAATTAAGGAACTTTTAAAAATATACAGTAATACAATCATATTTAGTATGTGTATGTGTCAGTGTGTGACCTCTAAAGTAACAGAAGATTTTGTTCACATGATGTTTATTAGAATGGGTTTCTATTAAAAATCGATCTCAAGTCATGGACTGAAGACTAATGATTACGAAGATAAACTATGTGTTATAAATATTTAAAAAGGGTTTCTATTAAAAATCGATCTCAAGTCATGGACTGAAGACTAATGATTACAAAGATAAATTATGTGTTATTAAAATGTTTATAGATGACTACAAAAAAATTTGATATATTGTCACAAATGCATTGTAACTAACTATGAATATTAGTTATAATTTATGATGTTTTATATACAATTTTGTCACAAATTTAGTTTGTTACGAATCATTGTGACTCAATTCCGTAATGATTTATGACAAAATTGTTACTAAATTTATTTGTGACGTTTTTATTACTAATATGTATTTGTGACATTTGTATTACAATTAATTAGAAATTATCAAAAATTTGTAATAATATCTTTATATTGTGACGAAATATGTGTTATTGTGACGAAATATTACGTATCAATATAATTTTTTTTTTTGTAGTGGATCAACAGATTGTACAATGTACTACAAAGACTCATTTGATGACATCTCCATAAATTGAATCTTTGAACTACTACAGCACTATATATCGGATGAATCTTTGAACTACTACATCACCATGAATTGATTCATTTGATGACATGTCTTGTTATTAAATGCATTGATATGGGAAGAATGGTGTTCTTTCATCAACAATTCATTGATTTTTAATTAATTAGGAGGTTTCGGTTCCCATGCGACTGAAGATTCTGACCAGTGGAGATCTATAATCGAAATTTCCCTATAACAACCATTATTCCCTATAACAGGACCTAGACCACGTAAATCACCTCCCAAGTAAATTAAACTCGCGTTTCCTAGAATCTCGTGCAGTTGGGCACCAACAATACCAAACTTAAATCACTGGACTATCATTCGATAACTTATTATTATCATTTTCTTGGTTGTTTTATATGGTATGAGCTATTTTTTGTTGGTGAGGAACTAACTGATGCGAGTTGAGGCATAAACGATTCAAACATGAAACCTTGGTCAAATATCTCGAATTGGATCATCTTGAAACCGTATGTGTTATCATCGTTCGACTGTGAAAAAACAACTTTATACATGTGTATAAGTGTGATTCTATAAAGTATAAACCAAAGTATTTTCTTTGATCTTCAATCAAATTAGTCAGTCGATTTACGTGTTTTTTCTTTTTTTTTGGGTAAAAATTGGTCTAAATCGATTTACGTAGTTTCTAGAGAGTTACGTTCGACGTCAGTCATTAATATTAATAATGGATAGAAAAATTAATGTATATTATGATATTCTAAGATTGTGTCCGTTTAATTGGAATGTTCAACTTTAGTTAGTGCTAATATATAAAAGGTTTATTAATAAAGTAGATCACATAATCTAATCCATTATCCTAAAAGAAACTTCAAAACGAAACCCATACTTGAACAACTACGCAACATGATCATATATCACTCTTGTTTTTAATCATTCATTCCCAATTGTCACATTAAGCATAAATTTAATCATTTGGAAACGTGTGGAAAATTCAACAATTTCTCATGATGTCTTTATAGTGAAGTCATCTGCTTAATAATTTGAATGTTATAGAAACCTTATTGTACATCAACTTCTAAAAAGGGTCGCTGTATAAAAAGTTGAGAATAATTCTTTCTTTGTTTTTTCAGCGTTGGTCGATGAATACGTGGAACTCGCCTACTCTCATGTAATATAATAATTTTACTAGCTCATATTAAGTTTTTAGAACTAATAACATTGGTTACAAGTAAAACTGGTACTAGTATAGTGTAATTCAAATAAAGAAGAATCCGGCTCGTTGGTTTACTAGAGATCAGTTGCCTTCAAATACGAAATTTTTGTCATTTCCATTTGATCATCAATCATTTTTTCGGCTTCCAGAAAAGTTACGGTGAAAAAAGATGATGCGTAAATCCTTAGATTTAGAAATCCCCGTCCTTCTATAAAAGATGATGCCAAATCTCTACTGATCGGAGTCAATAATTCTTTAAAAACCAAAATCTCTCGGGTTATCAAGAAAAATATTGGTCAGTTTCATAGTAATAAAACTTTTATGTGAACAAATGTTGGATTCAACCATACAACGTCATCTTTTGACGTCGTTTTAATGAAGTCATCTACTAAACAATCTTATATTATTAAAGCCTATTGTATATCAATTTAGTCAGTGTGAATTCAGGTTTTGGTCAAATGTGAGTTTAGTGAATCATTTATCTTAGTTTCCCAGAATTTCTTGGTTAATATGCTTAAAAATAAAAAGGATTTGAAGGCAAAAAAAATAAAAATAAAAAGGATTTAGAACTGAATTTATGTACTCGTTACATAAAACTTCAATCAAAGGCAGTCAAATTGTATGCATATTATGTATTACCTCGTTTTATACCAAAAAAAAAGAAAAGAAGACGTGAGTTTGAAGCAACAAAAACAGTGATGCATATGAATCTAAAGTACAAAACATGAAAACATGCTTGATAGATTTACTGTTCAAAATTGGAAAAGAATCTAATTCGAAACAGGAATCTTGTCTAAGAACATCATGTCTTCTGGTGATGATAGAGGAAGATCAGACACTGAGAATTGTTCATCTTCCATCAAAAAACCGCTAATAAAGTTCAGGACATGGTCTGTGACTTTGTCTTCCTCCTTGTTATCAGTTGAAGCAAATTGAGGCCTAATTGATTCAGACATATGGTTTGTGGATTTGTCCTTCATGGTAAAATCGAATTGAGGCATATCCGAATCAGACAAAACATGGTCGAATCGCATCATTTTGGAACCATATGTATCATCAGCAACACACATATGTTGACCTACATAAGTGGTCCTGTACACTGGAGGATTGTCTTTGATCTTCTGAACTTGCTTTCTAGCATTACAGTTTCGGTCTTTCGCATAGGTACATCTATAGTAACACCTACAAAAGTATACATATACTCTATTTTCATGGTTGTTATAGAAGATAACACAACATTTTCTGAGTCTTGAGCATAACCAAAGTAACTAACCGTTGATGTGCAGAGGTTTTGATGGTTTTTTGTCCATATTTCCTCCAGAAGTAGCCGTCTTCAAGACGTGGAATCGGAGAATCGTCTCTGTAATACTCTGTATCTTTAACTCCATGAATCTTTCTGCGATATTTCTTTTCTTAGAGCATTTGTATTGCAAGGATACTTGCATATTATATAACACATAAAGAGAAATTTTAAGAAATACTCTTCTTCAAATATACTTATTTCCTTTTAAAATGGAGCAAACATGAGATATTTTTGATCATGAATTTGGTTGAAGGGGTATTTTTGCAATTCTCCTTTAACATAAAACGGGTATTTGTTAACTTTGTATAGAATTTCAAAAAGAAAGAGAATTCTACTATACTAAGAAACAAAGATTTCTCTACTCATTGCCTAAATCAAGTTGAAAATTCATTATCTAAAGTAATTTGAGTTTTAAAACTAATGAACTTTGTTTACAAAGAGAGTTTTTAGATTAATGTAGGTAAATTTACTTGTTTGGTGATTTTAGAGGCAAGTGAACAGCCTTGTTTTGTGAAGAAGAAGAACCAAGTTGTGGTGGAGAGTAAGGAGAATCCAAAAAAGAGAGAGCAAAAGAGAAAGAATCGAGAATAGTGTTAAGGAGTGGTTCAGTAGAAACAGAGCCAAAATTAGGGTTTTGGAGAAGTGTCTTCAGACTTGTAGCACATCCTTGTCCACGAAGTAGTGCTTCAACAGCCCTTTGATCGATTTCAAAGTTCATTTTTCGTGTGAGTTTTGTAATAAATTTATCTCTTTTTGTGTCTTTTGACATAAACTCATGTTCATATATATATGGAGAAACGATCATTCGTGTGATTTTTCTTTTTTTATTCATTCTTTTGTACTGAAAATGACAGATATAATACGATAATGTATATGATCCTTAATAAGAAAGAATAAGATATTATCTTCTTATGTTATACAGTATTAAAATGGCTTAAGCATCCCAATTCTGACTTTTGGGTCACACACGTTTATCGGACCAATGGACTGGAATATTTCGAACTCGGTTTAATGTGACTCTTAAGAGTCAGGTGGTCAACGCATACAAAGATAATCTGGAATTGACCTTCTATGATTTATTAGTGGAATTCTTTTTTAATTATTAATAATTAGATCTTTCCAGAAAGAGAATTCATTCAAAATCTTCCACACGTAATTTAGACTTCAAACATGTTGATAATTCATCATGTTTCCATTATTGAGCGTTTACCGGTACACTTAAGGCAAATTTAAGACAAAGACCGTATCTTAAGTCTTAACTACACACCAAGTCGATGGAAAGTCTTTTACATCCGATACATCCTTTGTCTTTCTTCTAGCTTTAATCAAGTGCAGTCATATTGTTGGATATAATCTCAACAGCACATTCGATTTCCTTCTACGATATTATCAATGGAGGAAGAATCCTCACAACATTACCTTTCCCCTTACCAGAAGCTTGTGGTCGAGTGGTAGAAGACGAGTCTGGAGTGTTAAAGCAATCACTGGTTTGGATATCGTGCTAAGCGGATTTAAGTCACATTTGTCTGTGGGTTGGAACACTCCAAAATAATAGTCCACACCCCTAACATAAAGCCTGAAAACTCGCCAAAAAAAAGAAAAAAGGAAAAAAAGAAACATTACCTTTCTCGCCGTTAATATCAGAAGACATGAGTTGATTAAGAACCTCGATCTACATATTCAGTAAAATAGTCATAGTTACGTATGTGTCAGTTTGTGACCTCTAAAGTTATTTATTTGTTAGCTTCAAAACTATGAACCTAATGGCCATGTTGAGATTTGTTTCAAATATTTCTCTTGTACTATGAGATTTGTTTCAAATATTTCTCTTGTACTAACGTAGGTGATTTGTGAGATAAATAACACCAAGATTTAACGAAATCTTAGTAGGTGTTTTATGGGAGATACTTTCTCCCTAGATCCCCTAAGAAATTAAACAGTTGCATATATTAGGTTTTAGGTTTAACATAAAGAGTGTTTATGGGCTTCATCAGGGCATGGCCAGCGTCTATTAGGTTTGTTGCCTCTTACACGTATATGGCCCATTAAACAAATGGGTTTGGTCAATAATCAACAGCCCATAACTTGGTATAGAAGAAAACGTGATTGCAGGAAATGAATTAACGCATGGGTGAATTCATTCGAAGCCAAATTACGAAAACATAATCGTGTCAGTATTTCATATTATTGGTTCATTATTGCATTGTTTCCTGGTGATGAACTAATAAGAGCTATGGCACAAACGATTCAAACATGGAATCTTGGTCCAATATCTCGAATTGGATCATCTTAAAACCATTAACTATCATCATTAGGCTGTGAAAAAGCAACGACTTCACCATACGATGGTGATCGAGTGGTAGACCAAGACTTGGGAATGTGTTAGTAGTATTTCTCAGGCTAGAACCTCTTTCGAAACAAAATTACAATCAAATAGAGATTAAGGGTTTTTCACATGATTTTCTCTTACTCCATAATTAATTGGATTTCATGATCTATCGACACGAATCAAGTTGATATTAGTTTGTTCTTAGTTAAATCTATCTTATCTTATCAATTCTTGTTAGAGATATCTTAGACTGCAAGTTATTTTGAAGTTTATCTAACATCAAAAACCAGCTAGAGAAAAAAGTCTTTGCAACTTGATTTGGAATTCATAGTGTCAGTTCAACCGGATTACTAAAGTTATAGAAGAAAACAACAACATAGATCGATGTTCTATAAACCAAAGGATTGTGTGTTAAAGTCACATCGGTTTCACAATTGTTTAGTGATGCCAATATCATAACTTCTTCTAGTAGAAATGTGATTAGTCCTTTTGATGATCTTGAAAAAATGGGTTTAGAGCTTGACTTAAAGTTAAGTTTAGGGTTATTTAGTAAGTGTTAAATCAGTTTTTTTTTTGGTCAAACGTCTTAAATCAGTTCTAGTTTGTTTTTGTTTGTATCATTTCATGTGTAGTATTACTTGTGTTTGTGGTTGTAAGGTGAAATGAAACAAGAGACCATAATCTTGGTCTGTTGGACATAACTCAAACAAGTAGTTGTTAGTTGTCTTTATGTTTATCCGTTTGTTAACTTTTGAAACATGACTACACATTGGTTCATACCTAATTGTAACTCACTTTGATGAATTGGTGCCAACCCCATCTTATATAATTTAAGTATCCTAGGTAAAATATGGAATGTTTATCTATTTATACTTGTTAAAATTTTAAAAGGGCAAATTTTTTCTTTTTTTTTGGTAAGATATAGTTTAAAGGGACCCAAAATTTTAAACGGATCTAAAATTTAATAATTAAGTAGATTAAAAAAATCTGGGCATTTTTTCTTAAATTCGAGTTTTTCTATTCTATTGTTATAATAAAAAAAAAAATTTCGGACCCTTTTGAATCTTAGGTTGCATAAATCATTGTTTATTGATCATTGAATAGTAAAGTAGATCTTGTTTCTGTAGCTGAAATTAAGGAACTGGTTATTAGTAAAGCTGAACCTAAAAGCTACATGGGTTGATTAAGGAACTTTTCTACATATACAATAACACACTCATATTAACATAGTTAATCAATGTAAACATAGTTAAAAAGCTTAACCGATATTTTTTTGGTTTAAATTCTCATATCTTGGACCGAAGACTAATGATTACAAAAATAAACTATGTGTATTTGTGTTATTACGATGTTTATTGATCAACAGATTGTAAATGTACTACAATGATTCGAATAGATCATATGAATCTTTCAAGTACTACATCACCATAAATTGATCAATCTGATGACAAGGCTTGTCACTAAATGCATCAATATGGGAAGAAGCTAGCAGGCTAGAAACTGGTTATCTTTAACCGACAATTTTTTCTTATTAACTAGGAGAGATTCGGTATCCCATTGTGAGCGATCTCAAAGCAAGCTAGTTTCAAGCTTCGATAACAAACATATTTATACGAAAGATATAATAAAGAAATCCTACACATATTGCTTATGACAAAACATTGGGCTCTCATGGGATTGTCTTGGACTCCTCTTGAGTTTGTCTTGGGTTCCTTTTGGGTTTTTCTAATACACATGAGATTGCCAACTCCAATCAGTGGAGCCCCACTACATTATCCTCTATCGAAGACTGGAAGCTCCGACACTGAAGATCAACACATCATTTCAATGGTGATTAATTGATACGAGTTGAGACAAAGGATTCAAACATGAAAGCTTGGTCGAATATCTCGAACTGGATCATCGTGGAACCGTATGTGTTATCACCACTAGACTGTGAAGAACAACTAAGTGGTTCTATTTCTTTAAAGTCTAAACTAAAGGATTGTCTTTGATCATATCTGTATCCATTTGTAGCATTATACTTTTGGTCTTATGCATAACCGAAACGATAGTAACAACTGTGAAACCATCACAATTCATGACAAACAAAACCTAGTTTTAATTACTTGATCAATAAGAGTACGTACTTTGAATATAATAAGTCGGTCGATTTACGTAGTTTCAAGAGAGTTGCCTTTGACGTCAGTCATTGATATTAATAATGGATAGAGAAAAATATGTATATTTAATGATATTCCAAGATTGTGTCAGGTTACTTCCGTTTAATTGAAATTGTTCAACCTTAGTTGGTGCTAAATACAAATAAAGTAGATTATATAATCAAATCCACTATCCTAAAAGAAACCTCAAAACGATACACATATTTGAACAACTACGCAACATGATCATATCACGACTCTTGTTTTTATTCGTTTCCAATTGTGGGAATTTAATCATTTGGGAACGTGTGGAAAATTCATTAATGTCTCTGACGTCTTGTTAGTGAAGTCATTTGATTAAAAAAATTAATCAACTTGTAAAAGGGTCGGTGGGAAAAGTTGATTATAATTCATCTTTCTCTCCTTTTTTCTAAAGTTGATTATACTTTAGAAATAAAAGTATTACTAGAACTAAATTTCTAGTGAAAAATTATTTGCTTTTAATTTTACAAGCACTAGCATTAAAAAAGAGAAAACAAAAAATAGTTCATCTTTAAGTTTGCATTAGACAAGGAAGTGGTAGGGACGGGTCTGGTACTTTAAAGAGTTCGTATGTTCGATTCTCCTGTTATGCGAACTAAGTTACAATTTCTTGGTCATCTCTACATGGATATAAGCCCATGCTTTCGGCCTATTTGAATACTCGGAGGTAAGAGTCTGTTTGTGGGTTGCACCACCAAAAAAATAGTTTAGGCCCTTCTCATAAAGCTTAGGAACTCCTGAATTAAAAAAAAAAGGTTTGTATTAATAATTTTTCTTAGTTTCATTTTAAGAAAACTTTTATGTGAATCATTGTTTTATTGGTATTCTTTTGGGATTTTGATTTGGATTTGGTTCAAGTATTTTACTTTTAAATTTTTTTTGGTTTATGAGTAATACATACTAATTTACAATAGATGAGTTTGGTTTTGTTTTTGGTTCGGACTCGAATTTTAAGTAAACATATAAGAAATGCTCCGTTTTATGTTTGGTTCAATTCAGTTTTTGGTTTGGGTTTGATTCAGATTTTAATTTGGTTTTCCACATAATCTATTTAAACAATATAAAGATAAAGTTTGGACTTTAGATTATTTTGGTTTGGTTTGGTTTGGTTCGTATCGAATGGATTTAACCAGATGAACACCTTTATTAATTGGTAGTTTGGTACATAAGACAAACATATAAAAGTCCAACCATGCATCGTCAGCTTCATGACGTCGTTTCAGTGAAGTCATCTACTCGAGAATCTCATGTATTAATTTATACATTTTAATCAGTGTGAATTCAGGTTTGGGTCAAACGTGTGTATAGTGAATAATTCATCTTAGTTTTGCCAGAACTGATTAGTAATTATGCTCTAAACAAAAAGGAATGAGAACAGAATTTACACACAAACTTTCTAATATATATATAACGTGAATTTGAAGCAACAAAATTAGTGACGTATATGAATCTAAAGTACAAAGCATGAACCCTTAATAGATTTATTGTTTAAAAGTTGAAAAGATTGTAATCCGAAACAGGAAACATCATTTCTTCTGATGATAATAGAGGAAGATCAGACACTGAAAATTGTTCATCTTCCATCAAAATATCGTTAACAAAGTTCCATAAATCGTCTTCCATGGCTATTGTTTGGTCATCAATTGAAGCAAGTTGAGGCATAATCGATTCAGACATAACATAAGGCATGATATGGTTAGTAGATTTGTCCTCAACTGATTCGACTTGAGGCATAACTGAATCAGACACAAAACGGTCGAATCGCATCATATTGGAACCGTATGTTACATCAACAACTACAACTTCACACGTATATTGGCCAATATAAGTAGTCCGATACACTGGAGGATTGTCTTTAATCTTCTGAACTTGCTTTCTAGCATTACAGTTTCGGTCTTCCGCATACCAAAATAATTGAAGCTAAGGAAATTAGGGACAAAATTATCCAGCTTGTGGTGAATAATCCGCTATCCGCTACTGTTCACATGTGCTAGAGTCACCTAATTATGGTAATATTTTTTTTTTTTCCATTCTTCATTTACAGATATTTCTTATCCGGTAAGACTCATTGTAACAAATATATTTTCAGTTATCCGGTAAGACACATACTACAAAACAAAATTATTATATATACAAAGGATTTAGATTGACATGTCAATAAATTCAGTTTCCCAATTTTTATTACTCTTTTGAATTCTGCAAAGTGCTTACAGGCAAACTTTTAGAGACAAATTTAAGATTAAGACCGAATATTAACTAAACAGTAAACACCAAGTCGATGGAAACATTGTTGTCTTTTCAATCACACATCATTTCTCTTACATCAAGCTTCAATCAAGTGCAGTCATATTGTTGGATATAATCTCAACTGCACATTCAATTTCCTTCTCTGATATTATCAATGGAGGAACAATCCTCACTACATTACCTTTCCCTGCAGTCAATATCAAAAGACCTGAATCCCTACAAGCATCCACCAATACGTTCGCCTGCACATCGAGCTCCACTCCTATGATAAGCCCTACGCCTCTCACTTCCTTCACATGCGAGTTTCCTCCAAGTTTCTTCACTAACAGGTCTTTGAAGTATCTACCTTTACTTGAGACACTGGATAAGAAAGAGGGTTTTGATACTTTATCGAGAACTGCAATGGCTGCATTGCATACTAGAGGGTTGCCTGCAAATGTACTTCCATGATCTCCGTATTTTATGGTCTCTGCAACTTTTTCAGTCACGAGCACTGCTCCTATAGGTAAACCACCAGCCAATGGTTTAGCAACTGTCATTATGTCAGGTGTTACACCAAATGCTTCATATGCCCACATGAGACCTGTTCGACCCAAACCGCATTGAACCTGGGAAATAAACAAGTTGAGACCAGACCAATTAAAAATAAAACACATTGGATTGAAGTTTGGAGGAGATGTTGAGTATATACCTCATCGAAAACAAGAAGAGATCCAGCAGCATCACAAGCAGAGCGCAGAGATTGCAGAAACTCTTTTGTAGCAGAGTAAATCCCGCCTTCTCCTTGAATAGGTTCCACAAACACTGCAGCTATTTTACCTGAGCTGATAAGGTCTGTGGCTGCTTGAATGTTACCATATTCTAAGAATGTTACACCTGGCATGATGGGTTCAAAAGGAGTTCTGTATTGTTCTTTACTTGTCAAGGCAAGAGCTCCTAAGGTTCTTCCATGGAAACTGTTTGAAAAGGCAATGAAGCCTGTCGCGACATCTTTGTCTTCAGGATGGGTAAATCTCTGAAACTTTCTTGAAAACTTGATAGCTGCTTCGTTAGCTTCTGTTCCAGAGTTACAAAAGAACACACGATCTGCAAAAGAACTCGCCACCAAGCGTTTTGCAAGCTCTATCTGCAGAGAAGCTATACATATCAGAACAATGTATATATACACAAGCATGAACATATATAAACTAAACTTTACATTAATGTCAGAAACTTCTCGTATGTACAAAGTAGCAATCTCCAACATTTTCCTGATACCTTCATATGAAATAGCAATGTGGCTACTAACTTGTCCTATAAATTACATCCTAAAACACTATCAATGGCTAGAACTAAAACCTTAAGTCCATGAAAGCATCTACAGAGAGTAACTCAAGTATAAGTAGTAAACAATATTAATCAGTGAAACAGACAATCACCATTACTTCAGACCCTGAAAACTGAAAGAAATCGGAAGAACTAACATCCATAGAAGAAATTCCTCATACTAATTTCTCAACAAAAGGTATAGAATCAATTAAGCAAATGCACTAATAAATCTATTATCTGCAGAGAAGTTATAACATATCAGAACAATGTATATACACACAAGAATGAAAATATATAAATATATAAACTAAACTTTGCATTGATGTCAGAAACTTCTCATATGTAAAAAGCAACAATGTCCAACATTTTGCTGATACTTCCATATGAAATAGCAATGTGGCTACTAACTTGTACTATAAATAACATCCTAAAACACTATCAATGGCTAGAACTAAAAACTTAAGACCATGAAGGCATCTACAGAGAGTAATTCAACTGTAAGTAGTAAGCAATATTAACCAATGAAACAGACAGACAGAGAGTCAACATTACAACTAACATCCATAGAATATATTCCTCATATTTATTACTCAACAAAGGGCATAGAATCAATTAAGCAAATGTATTATTCAATCCATTACCTGAGGTATTGTGTGATAGACATTGCTAACATGAGCAAGAACACTAGCTTGTTCAGTAACAGCTTGAAGCCAATCAGGATCACCATGACCAAGAGCATTCACAGCAATTCCAGATGCACAATCCAAATACTCTTTCCCTTCTGGGTCAAACAATTTACAACCTTTTCCACTTGAGAGAACTACAGGAGCACGAGCATAAGTGCCCACAATTACTTTTGCCTCTTCTTCAATCACCTTTTGACTCACACTCTTGTTTACCGAAACCCCTGCTTGTTCGTTTGCGTTAGTCAATACGCTTGCGATCCGGGCATTGAATCCGATTCGATTTCTGATGATGGGTCGATTGAATTGACGGCGTAAGAGGTTTATCTCCGATGACGGCGCAATTTGGCCAAGAGACGTCATTCCGTTGGTTTTTTGTTATGCTTCAGAACAATAATGAGCCGTTCTGATGAAAAAGCTCAACTTTAATTCTAGGGTTTATGGCGACTTATGATCATTGTTATTTAACTTCCATTAAGGACTAATGGATTCGAACTTGTATGGCAAACGAACGGCAGATTGAAATTGCTTTCGCTTTTTTGCTTTTGGAAAACAAAATTTTTTTTTGTAAAGTATTAGAATTAAACCAATCAAAATTTAGAATAAAAAAATAAATTAGAGTATCTTGCAAAAATTTTTGCTTTTCAAAGTAAAAAAAATCGAAAGCAATTGCTAATCTGGAGAGTTTGTTGAGGATTGCTTTCGTTTTATTGCTTTGAAAAACAAAAATCTTTACATAATATTCTAGTTTATCTTTTACTCTAAAATATGATTGGTTTATTTCAATATTTTACAAAGATTTTTGCTTTCCAAAGCCGAAAAACAAAAGCAATTCCAATCAAGCCCGAAAATAGCAATTTATTTATAACATATCAAACCGAAACCAAAAAACCGACACATACCAAAAAAAATAGTTGATTCGGTTTCGATTTTTGACAAAAAATAGTTCAATTTTAATATTTTGGTATTTTCTAAATTTAATTCGGTTCGGTTTTAACCAAAAATCGATAGTAATTAAATAGGAATCAAAACTAATTTGAAATAATTAATTATACTATCCATTGTTCGGTTATTTGGTTATTATTAATACTAAATATAACTATTGTATTTAAAAGTTTGGTTATTTGGTTAATTTTGTTATAAGTAAAAGAGCTGTAATTATTTATGAATCTAATTCGATTCATATTTAAACTATTCATTTGAAACCAAAATAAATTTAAAAAACTAAACAAATTTTAGTCGGTAATTATGGTTACCATATTTTTGAAACTGAAAACCCGAAAGCGAACGTTGAAAAGAACATACAGTAATCAATGGTAACCCATACGGTAATTTTAAGCCAACGAAAGATGTTCGCCTGGATGATCCGTTATCACCGTATTTGTTTATTCTTCTAATTTTAATTCGGTTAGGTTCTTCACCAAAAATCGAAATCAAAACTATTTTGAAATAATTAATTATACTATTCATTGTTCCGTTGTTTGATTATTATTATATTAAATATAACCATTGTATTTAATATTTTGGTTAATTCTGTTATAAGTAATCACTGAGAGCTGAAATTATTTCTGAATTTTCAACTATTCATTTGGAACCAAAATCAAGAACCAAACGAATTTTAGTCAGTAATTATATGGTTACCATATTTTTGAAACCGAAAACCCGAAAGCTAACGTTGAAGAACATATCTTTATAGTCCATTAATCAGAATACAAAGTAGTAAAATGTTCTCAAACGTGTTACATTGATTTTAAAAAGTCGATGCAATCGTGCAATAAATCTTACTGAGACGATAAGAAATAAAGAAAGAAAACGTGTACAACTACTATCTAAGTAGATAATTACAACCTCATCCTATGAAAATCAAAAGAAAGATAAGAAAAGCCTTTAGAAGAATGGCAGAACAAAATTCTTACTACAAGCTAAAGACAACAGAAGATATGTCAGAAAACACAACCTAAAACCATTATAAACTTTGAATAACCTCTTCACCTTCGAGCAGATGAGATCTTCTTCAGTGGTCACAGAGGAAATGAGTGAAGTAGTATATAGGAATCAACTCTATGTTCTTCATATTCATATATAGTTACAGTTAAAAACATTGTGGAAGGTTGTATAGTTGGTAATAGGAAAAACGAAAGAATGTTATGATTATGGCTTGGAGATTTAGCAGACAACTTCAGGGCTTTGGTCGTTATCTAGAGGCATGTTTAGGTCAGGAAGCAAGAACGAAGAGCCTTGTTCGAATGCTTGTTTGCAGGATAATGCAGTTTGTGATTCAGCCTGCACACAAAACGAATATGATCTACTTGAGAATTGTATTTTGTATGACTGATGAATTGATCGATGTATGAGCTTACCTTCATCTTCTTTAATGCATTGTTTCTAGCTCTTTGTTGCTCGACTAAAGAGCGCATATTTGCCAATTCCTGAATAACAAAAACCTAAGATTAGCACAAGGACTTGATAATACACAAAGACATAAAGAAGAAGGCTAAGTAAAGGTTTTATACATTTTTCAGGCCTTTACTTTCCTTCAAGAGCTTAATCTCTTCCTCTTTAAGCTCAGCCAAAGTCTGAAATGTAGACAAGCCATGAGATAGACAGAACAAACACTTGAGTATTGTCTGTAATTGCATCAATAACTGCAGAAGTAATAATGTCTTCTGTGTTTTTTTTTTACCTTTTTCTTTCTCGATCTCTTGAAAAGTGTCGTTGTAGTTGTTGTTAGTGCACTCGTTTGAGAAATCTGAACAACAAAACAAAACAAATCAGATAATAGCTTAAGAGACACAACACAACCAGATAAAGCCAGCTCAATCAACCAATAACCAATAACCACACCAAACTAAAAACAATAAAAACCATTTATGATATCTTATAGTATTTCTATTAAGTAATCACGAACCTAACCTAACATTACATAGAGACTTCATAAGCACGATTTTGTAAAAATTCAGAAGAATCTTCTTGGTCAACAACTAAATGCGTTATACCAAAAACAAATGTTATATAAAAAGAAAAAAAGGGAATCACGTGAGAGGAGCGTGACTTCTGAGCTCTTCTTATCCTTTTTTTATAATACCAAAAATTCCCTATTTTTTAGTGGATGTTTCAAAATTGTATAAAACCAGCAATGACAAAGTCAACTTAACAAATTACAAAACAATTTTTTTAGGACCTAACTGTTACCGGACCAATCTGACGAACCAAACCAAAGACATTGACCACTTGAAACTGAGTCCACACTGAGCCACATCTGATAACTACTCTCTCCACTAAACCCTACCACACACATACCTAATCCACTCAATCTTAAATTCATTTCCACGAAAACTCCAGCACACACATTGACTTATATACCCTTGAGTTCAAGTAATGAATAAGGGTAGTTTCGTCATTTTCATGGTAATGAATGTATGTTTAATCTTTTTCTATTTAGCATTGAAGTCTCCAACACGGTGATTTGACTAAAAAGACCTCTCTTCCTTGATGTAAGGACTTTTTGGTCTTTTCAGAGATTACTAGGATGCATAAAAGTAGGAAAACGTGACTCTTTTGTTGTAAAAAAGAGCAAAAAGAAAAGCAAAGATCACCGAATTTTGAAACTTAAAATCGAGGATTTGTTTCCATGAAAACAACAAAAGAAATCTATAAAAGATAGATTTAGCTGAAACAAAAATGGAGGTTTTTGAGGGTATTTTAGTCAACGAAAAGTCGGTGCACCTACATAATGATCGATCAGCTAAAGAACACGATCGTGAAAAATCTAAAATGACGAAAATACCCTCACAAGCCATCAACTAAAAACGTCTCGAGGGCACTAAATCAACCCAAACAACAAGGAAACTCGCAACTTACAATCACAAAATCTAGTGAAAAATGATTGAACAAACCTTAGATCTAAATGTCACGGCGGCGCTAGATTCTTCAAAGCCATCTACGGTGGTCGTACCACCACCGCCACTACGTGACGTAGCGCCGCTCCAAGAAAGTGGAGTGGTTGGACTAGCTCGAGTTTGGTCTCCTTTTTTCGATCTTCGTTGACGAACGCTCCATTTCAGTTTTAAAGGAGACTCAACACTCATCTTCGGTGGTTCAGAGTGACGGAGACAAAGCAAGGCATCGGCGACTAAAGAATCGTCAGACATGGCCACTTGAATCCAGGACATAGTTAAAGAGAGAGAGAGAGAGGTGGTGGTGGTGGCGAAAAAGTAGAGAGGAAGAAATCTCTGTCGCAAAGTAAATGGGGTTGGATTTGTATTTATATATTTGAGTTTTATTGTATAAGTTAGATAGATTGAAATTCATTAATTATTAGTTTTAATAGTATTTCTTTTTCTTGATAAGTGTGGGTCCTTCTTATATATTTACGTGGCATAAACCATTTGTGGAAACTAGAAAAGCTTGTTCATGTTATACGTGGCATAGTTGTCTATCTGGTAACACATAAGCTGAAAATATTCACTACATTAGGTTATAACATAAGACATATTTCCTTTTTGTTATATTATTGTTTAAACTTTTAAAATTAAAATTGCAAAGTTAAATTGGAGAGGAAATGCCGAGCGGCTTATGTGTGTGTTTTTTTTTTCTGAATTTTACTCGTATAATTTGATCAACAAGGTTTGATCCATATCCAAAGTTCATATTTTAAAATTTTTTTTTTTTTTTTTTACATTTGGGAAAAATCAAACTCTGAGAAAAAGTTAAAGTAACTACTACCACCAGCTTATATATGTTAGCTAATAGATTTTTTTTCTTTAAAAAAATATAAATATCACATAAATATTCTAATTGTAGCAGAATAAAATTCAAATTTACTATCTAATACTATTAAGTTATATCAACAGCAAATTAACTAGATACTTGTTAGCGTCTGAACTAATAGTTTAAAAATATAAATTTTGATTTTATCAATATACAAAACTTAAAAATAGAAAGTTCAAAAATAAATTTGGGTTATACATCAATTTTTGGTGATTTAATCATCCACAAGGAAAAAATAAGATAGAAAATAATTTTGGTTAAATAGTAGAGTGTCATTTTTACTCTTTTTTCCAATTTAAATTCGATTTTTAAAAAATCTTATTTATTTTAAGTGATATTATTAGGGTGTTTAGGGTTTGTTTATGGGTTTGTAGATCCAAAAAAAAAGAAGGAAAAAGTTAGAATGGAATGGTGAAATTGGTATTTTTTAATTATTTTCTTGCAACAAAAATAGAAACCAATAGGGTTTGAATGACTTTTGTAGACACGTGTCAGTTAGAAGTGATGTTTGTTCGAACAACAAAGTGTAAATGACACGTGTCATGACGTTAATGTATTCGTGTAATTCACTGTCTTTGTTAAGCGTAGATATTAATAGCAGACTGATAGATATTGTTAATCTAGTGAAGTGTCTATGAACCTAAAGCCTAACGAATCAAAGCTTCTTAACTCAGAAAACGTAAGATTTACTTCTCTCAAGTCAGTGACGATGATGTTCCTTTAATTCATTCTGACTTTTTCACTTTTTGCCGAAAGCTAAAAAAAATGAAACCGTAATCTGAACCGGATTTAATCAATTTCGGTTTAACCGGACTGAATCTTCATTTCATGGGCATAAAAACCAGATTCGAGGACCAAAACTTCGATCCAACCCGAAAAGAAAAATTTGAACTCAAACCCGAAGATGAAAAGCTTAAATATTTGAATGAGTACAAAAATTTTGGACCCGAAGAATCGAAACTGAACCGAAAATTGAAATAGTATCTGATGACTCGATTTTATAATTTTTTAAAGATAATTTTAGAGTAATTTATGAGTATTTTTTTTGGTATTTTTACATATTTCCATTTTTTTTAATTAGGTGGGTATTAAAAGGTATTTTTTTAGTATTTTAAGGTATTTTTCTGGCATTTAAACCGTAATTTGAACCGGATTTAATCAATTTCGGTTAAGAGATAACCGGATTTAATTAATTCGGTTTAGATATAACCGGATTTAATTAATTTCGGTTTATAGATAACCGGACAGAATCTTCATTTCACTGCAACGCGTTTCTCCATCATCATCATCGTCTCACTCAAAAACCCTAAAGGCTTTTGGAGCCGTCGAGATCAGTTTCCATGGCGCTTCATCTAATGAAACCTAAACGAAGACTAAATTCTAATCCATCTCTGATTCATCTTTTCTCAACTTCATCTCCACGGGATGAGAACGAATCCAATGAACAGTCATCTCAATCACCATCGGATTTCACAATCTCGTCGTACTTCAGTGGAATCAAGAGTACACTGAAACAGAATCATCAGGATGGAAGGAGACAGTTCGGTAGATTCGATGCTACAGCTCAGAGTTCGACGCCTAATCAAATCGGTGGTCGGATTCAGGAAGTTAGGAGAAATCTCAACGAGTTTAGAAGCAGATCTCCGAGGGATTTGCAGGATCTTTACAAGCAAAATGTGTTATCAAAACCTGGAGATTCGTTTGGGACTCGTAAAGTCGAGGGAACACCATTTGCAAGTATTAAGGAAAACTTAAGGCAAATGAGACCACAAGGTAATACAGAGAGTAAATGGAATTTATCTGGATTACAGAATATAATGAAGACAAAATTCAGTGATAATCTCCGTTCAAATGTAATTGGAGGAGTAGAAGGATTGCCTAAATCTGTGTTTGGGAAGGAATTAGAAGAAGGGAAGATGAGTGAAGATGAGATAGAGGAGATGAAATCGATGTTGATTAAGAGTTATGATCCAATAGAATTGGGAGAGAAACTAAGATTGTATAGACCAGAAGGAAAGAAAGAAGAAGGTTGGTTTTCATTACAGGAACTTAATCAGAGACTTGTTAAGCTGAGAGCAATGGAAGAAGAAGAAGCTCAGAAAACAAGCCTAGGCCAACCCTCTTTTGTCATGGGATTGAGGTCTGAGATTCTAAAAGCCAAGTCTAAGGAGGCAAAGAAATCAGCTTCCAGTAGGTTTCATGATTCTCTGTGTTTAGATATCTGAATGTTTGGTTACAATGATCAAGCTGATATGTTGTGGTATTGAAAGGTTGATTTGCTTGCAGTGAATTCGGAAATTTGGGCAGTTTTACATGGTACACCTAAGTATATGTATGAGCCTCCCAAAGAGCAACTAGTTGAAACTGTAAGTATTGTTCTTAATTGTTGAATCCTTTAGCTTGTAACCATGGAAGAATGTTGGCATTAATGATGTTAATGTATGTGTAAAACCAAACACAGTATTTCCATCCGGATAATATGTCTTCTGCGGAGAAGATGAAAATCGAGCTTTCAAAGGTTAGGGAAGAGTTCAAGATGTCAGAATCTGATTGTGGCTCTGCTCGTGTTCAAGGTAATTGATTATAAGAGGTCGTTGCCTTTGTTTCATATGTATACTATATGTCACAAGTGTTGGTTTAGTGATCTCTATGGTTTCTTTCTTTGTAGTGGCGCAACTGACCACTAAGATCAAGCATCTATCCTCTGTTCTACACAAAAAGGTAAACATTCAACCTTTCTTCTTCTGCAGTAACATTATATGACAATCTATATAATTGCAGGACAAGCATTCGCGAAAAGGGCTTTTAGCAATGGTGCAGAGACGGAAGAAACTGTTGAAGTATATGAGAAGAACAGACTGGGATTCTTACTGTCTTTCACTGTCAAAGCTTGGCCTTCGTGACAATCCAGATTACAAGTTTTAAGCTTATATTCTCTTTTGGTTTCTTTTCAATTTTTAGCAAAAGAGATAACTTAGGTCTTTGATCCATCATTTTGAGGAGGAAAGTTGTTATACTACAGCTTATTATTACAATGCAGGCTTGTTTAGGCAAAAGAGGTTAAAGATGTTTGTTTCTTTTGTTGACTTTGTCTTTATTTACTTGAAATGTGATAATAAAGTTTATTCTACAACAAAACATTAGATTGTCCACATGAATATAGAGAAATCATAAATCAGATCCATAGAGAAATGAGATAAATAAATGAAGATGACTGAAAATCTTCTATATAAATCAACTTATGCCTGCCTTTAGGTAGGCAACTATAAGCATGGAAAGTGAAATATTTGAACACAAGATAAAACTAACAAATTCCTAACTCTTCACAAATGAACTTGAGTTTCTCTGTTCAAACGATCAGTATGATATCGATTGCATCTCAGAATAATCTTCACAGATTACACATCCATGAAGCAACAAAAGGTTCTGGAGGTTTTTTGATGGAGAAAACCCACGTGGCGGTACAATTTTCCTAAGAGATGGATTTGCAGAAACCATCCAAGTGATAAGTCCATCATGAACTTCACAATACTTGAGGCTTATCTCTCTTAAACGTCTACACCTCTGCACAACATCCTTAAAACCTTTTGATGTCACACTCACACATCCTCTTAGATCAAGATGCATCAAGCCTCGACAAGTTTTGCTGATTGTATCTAGAGCTTCGTCATTGATCCAAGTTCCACAAGCTCGCAGAGACTCCAACTTTGGAAACTCAAAGTCTACATTACCAAGACTCTTTATGCCACTGCATCTGCTTATATCCAAAGATCTTAGTTTACTACAATTCCTCAAAGCTTCACGAATACCATCTCCGGTAATGCTTGAACACTCAGCTACGTCAAGAGTTTCGACAAAAGGGCAATGCCATGAGATCTTATTGAGGCACTCATCACGCAAATTGCGGTTTCTGATTAGGTACAAATACTTTATCCTGGACTTGATACTTATTTCCTTGGAGAATTCTTCCACACCAATATTTGTCCCCTCCATTATCAAGCACTTAAGAGAAACACATCTTTCAATGATGCTGAAGAATGCTACACCAGTTAACTGGAAACATAAACTAAGGTTCAAATAGGTTAAACGCCGAAATGACATCACTAACTCCATAATCATCTTATCAGTAAGGAAATGTGATCCTTTAAGATTCAAGTGAAGTAGTGTTTGACACTTATCCATTAAGTACCAAATTCCATCAAAAGTAAGACCAAGGCAATCGGAGAGAATAAGCTTCTTCAGAGGAAGATTTGCATCAGCAATCGAACAAAGCAACCCATCGTGTAAAACCGAATACGAGAGATCAAGCTCAGTCAAACAACAAGCAAAGACGAAAGCATCTTTTGGTACAGATTCCCTTGGCTTAAATCCAATTCCATTGATTACAATAGACTCCAGATTCCTCGAATTGTGCAAAACGAATTTGACACAATTCGACGAAATGAAATCACATTCACGGAAGATAACTTCTCTTAAGAGAGTACAATTCTCAGAGAGAGCAACCAAAGATTTATCAGTGATGAAACTATTTCCAGATATATTAATCTTCAACAAACTCTTGAGATTTGAAGAAAGACCAATAACTCCAGAATCAGAGACTCGAGTAGGATTAGAGCTAAGATAGCTTATGTCAAGCTTCTCTATGAACGGAAAATTCACTCCGATTGAAATCAAATCGCTATCTCTTAATCCCTTAACATGTGAACAGTTCAATTCCTTAACATTACTCATCACTATCATCAATCCCGAATTCACAAAACCTGGAAACTTCGGTATATTCGACACATCGACAGATTCGAAATCTAAACCGGAAAGAGAAACTTGCCTAAGAATTGAATTGAGATCCTTAATTGATCTAAGGAATTTGATTCGCTTCAAATTCCGGAATCGAAGAAGATGCTTGTGAAGCAAAGGAAGAGTCTGATCAGTGATCACGAACGTAGAGCGAACACGATTAGTGATCGAGAGGAAAAACTTCGATACAAGTGAAATCGATTCAAGGAATCGATATTCATCTTCATCGATCAATTTACAGATCAATTCCCAACAATCCACTGGTAAATCCATCTTTAGCTAGATTTGAGGATATTAGCTGAAATAGAAGAAAAAACATTAAACAAGTGTACTTAGCTGGATTTTAACCTAAAAGAGCTTGTTCTTAATGATGATTGGGCTCCACGAAAACTGGGCTTGTTCAGGCCCAAACATATATATAAAGGCTCATTATTCTTATAAAGCCCAATCAATCTTTTTCTTTCCACTGTGTGAGTGTACGTGGCCACTTCTGTGGGCAATTAATGTTGAAGGGCCAAACTTTAGGTGTAATTAGGCCCTGGCTATTTTATCCGGACCCGAAAAACTGATCCGAAACCAATCTAAATTTTGGATTTGAGTCTAATTCGAGTATAAGAAAAAGTAATCATCGGATTTTAGCATAGAGTACTTATAGGTATTAGTTCGGGTCCGGGTATTACCCGATACCCAAACGGGTACCTAAATATTTTGGGTATCTGAGTACCCAAAATATTCGAATACTCGAAAATATATCTGAATACCCGAAAATGTATCCGAATATCCCAAAATGTATCCGAATACCTAATTTTTTTGGATATTTATAGGTATATAATATACTTAATTTTTTTCTTACAATTTTATATCCGAACCGAAACCAGAACCGAACCGAATTGATTCTGGTTCTTAAATGGATATGGAAATTGTGGATCCAAATCGATCCGAACCCGAGAGGACCCGAACCGAATAATGCTCGATTCCAAAACGAGTACCAAAATCTCATACCCAAAATACCCGAACCTGATCGAGTAGTATCCAAAACCGAAATAGTTATATGGAAGTTTTGTGTTAGAAATAGATCATCAACCCGAACTTTTTTCTATGTCTCTGGACTCTTTAACATTAATTGCCCACACAAGTGGTCACATACACTCACAGCTGTAACAGTTGAAAAAATCACTTATTGAGCCTTATATATGTTTGGGCCTAAATAAGCTCGGTTTCTTTGGAGCCCAATCATTAAGTACAAGCCTATTTAGGTTAAATGCCAGCTAAGGTACATAAATAGGATTATAAGGTATTCAAATGTTCAGTGTTTTTTTTGTTTTGTTGCTGCAGCTAGAATCCTCAAATCTAGGCGAAGATGGATTTAACGGTGGAAATCCCGGTGGATTGTTGGGAATTGATCTGTAAATTGATCGATGAAGATGAATATCAATTCCTTGAATCGGTTTCACTCGTTTCGAAGTTTTTCCTCTCGGTCACTAATCGTGTTCGGTCTACTTTCGTGATCACTGATCGGACTCTTCCTTTGATTCACAAGCATCTTCTTCGATTCCGGAATTTGAAGCGAATCAAATTCCTTAGATCAATTAAGGATCTCAATTCAATTCTTAGGCAAGTTTCGCTTTCCGGTTTAGATTTCGAATCCGTTGATGTGTCGAATATACCGAAGTTCCCAGGTTTTGTGAATTCGGGATTGATGATAGTGATGAGTAATGTGAAGGAATTGAACTGTTCTGGACTTCGAGGATTAGAAGATAGCGATCTGGTTTCGATCGGAGTGAATTTTCCGTTTATACAGAAGCTTGACATAAGCTATCTTAGCTCTAATCCCACTCAAGTCTCTGATTCTGGGGTTATCGGTCTTTCCTTAAATCTCGAGGGTTTGTTGAAGATTAATATATCTGGTAATAGTTTCATTACAGATAAATCTTTGATTGCTCTCTCTGAGAATTGTACTCTGTTAAGAGAAGTTATCTTCCGTGAATGTGATTTCATTTCTTCGAATTGCATCAAATTCGTTCTGCACAATTCGAGGAACCTGGAGTCTCTTGCCATAAATGGAATTGGGTTGAAGCCAAGGGAATCTGTATCAAACGATGCTTTCATATTTGCTTGTTGTTTGACTGAGCTTGATCTCTCAGATTCGTTTATACAGGATGGGTTGCTCTGTTTGATTGCCGATGCAAATCTTCCTCTGAAGAAGCTTGTTTTCTCCAATTGCCATGGTCTTACTTTTGATGGAATTTGGTACTTAATGGATAAGTGTCAAACACTACTTCATTTGAATCTTAAAGGATCAGATTTCCTTACTGATAAAATGATTATGGAGTTATTGATGTCATTTCGGCGTTTAACCTATTTGAACCTTAGTTTATGTTCTAAGTTAACTGGTGTAGCATTCTTCAGCATCATTGAAAGATGTGTTTCTCTTAAGTGCTTGATAATGGAAGGGACAAATATTGGTGTGGAAGAATACTCCAAGGAAGTAAAGATCAAGTCCAGGATAAAGTATTTGTACCTAAACAGAAACCGCAATTTGCGTGATGAGTGCCTCAATAAGATCTCATGGCATTGCCCTTTTGTAGAAACTCTGGACGTGGCTGAGTGTCACAGCATCACCGGAGATGGGATTCGTGAAGCTTTGAGGAATTGTAGTAAACTAAGATCTTTGGATATAAGCAGATGCAGTGGCATACAGAGTCTTGGTAATGTAGACTTTGAGTTTCCAAAGTTGGAGTCATTGCGAGCTTGTGGAACTTGGATCAATGACGAAGCTCTAGATACAATCAGCAAAAGTTGTCGAGGCTTGATGCATCTTGATCTAAGAGGATGTGTGAGTGTGACATCAAAAGGTTTTAAGGATGTTGTGGAGAGATGCAGACGTTTAAGAGAGATAAACGTCAAGTATTGTGAAGTCTATAATGGACTTATCACTTGGATGGTTTCTGCAAATCCATCTCTTAGGAAAATAATACCACCATGTGGATTTTCTCCAACAAAGAACCTTCAGAACTTTTTGTTGCTTCATGGATGTGTAATCTGCGAAGATTCTTCTGAGATGCATTCCATATCATACCGTTCAAATGGAAGATATGGTGAGCCATTGACTAAACTGATTTGTGAAGAGTTAGGAATTTGTTAGTTTTAGTTTGGGTTCATAATTTTCACTTTCCATGTTGATTTTTTATTTAGATTTTCAGCCATCTTCATTTAGTTTTAATTTTTTTTTATTAATTGGATATTAGAGTACATTCGCTAAATATTACTCCCTCTTTTTTTTATTAGTTGATGTTTTAGAAAAAAAATTTGTTTTTTTAGTTGATGTTTTAAGATTTCTATGCAAAATTTATTGTACTTTTGGTATTTTTGATTTTTTAAATTCATTGGTTAAACTATTTTTGAATTTGTGATAAACTTTATTTTGTTTANTCATTGGTTAAACTATTTTTGAATTTGTGATAAACTTTATTTTGTTTAGAAAAAATAAAACAATTAATAATTTATTAATATGTGTGAAAAACCTAAAACATCAACTGTAAAAAAATAAAAGGAGTATTTTTTAAATCTACAACATGTAGCCTGAAGCAAGCCTACTGGAATAAAATCATTTTAACTTGGCTTTATATGTCAGCTGATTTGGTTTAATACTTTCTGTGTTTTTTGGCACTCTAAACCATAGTTCACGTCTTTATTTTAACACTTTTTGACTTGATTTTTAGATAGTGCTGTGTCTACGAGAGATCTAAGGCGAATTCAATAAAAGGGCTCACTAATTTTTGTTATAACATATTGTATAATTTTTAAATAGTATATTGATAATAAAAGAAAAAACTTTTACAAACATTTAAAATTAATACAATATTTGCAAGTTGACAAAAAAACACTTAAAGAAAAAACCCGACTAACTTATAATATTTTTCCCCTATGTTTCAGTAAAGCTATTCAACAAATTTTCATAATTAAGATTTCTAACTAGTTCTCTTTCTAATAGCTAAACCATTCAATTGTCTATAGATATGACAAATACATCTTCTTTATTTTTTCTCCCGATTTTGAGAGATAAGATGTTATTCTTTAACCTTGCTAAAAATATATTTTCTAATAAACCGATCGACACTAAAAATCTTGTTCAAATTCCTAGAAAAAAGGAAAATAAAGAGGGGTTTTACTCAGTGAAGAGATCACTTCTGCCCACCGAAGCTTTAAGCTCTAACTTAATGAAAGCAAATCTATCCTACACATAGAAAACAAGCATATACAATTCGTGTTTTTCAATAAGTTGTACCAAACATGTCAGATCGCCTATAACAACCAACTTCACACAACAGCTCAATCATCCTCTAGATGGTTTCAGAGCCACTACAATTCATTAGTTTATTTGCTATGGAAGCGACAATCGTAACTCGATACATTCCATAACAAACATCTAATCATGGAAACGACAACCCATAACTTAATATATTCCATGGAACTAGCCCCAAACCTAGAACTATAAATAGCAAAACGCCCAAAATCTTGAACCCTAGAAGCCAAAAGCTTGAGTGTAAGAGACTAAGGAGATGGATATGGATATGGATATGCTACAATTGAATCCACTAAAACTGGGCTTATTCATGCCTAAGATTTTATAAAGGCTCACTCTTCTTATAAGGCCCAATAAGTCTTTTTGTTCAACTGTTACAGCTGTGAGTATGAGTGACCACTTGTGTCGGCAATTAATGTTGAAGAGTACAGAGACATAGAAAGTTCACATGAATAATGTTCAAACTTTTTGGAGCTTTGTACAATTATATATAAAAATAAAATAAATATTTCCATAGGAGTACATATCTGTTGGATTCTCTTCAAAACCATGGCTTGTCCTTATGTTCACTAAATCCGCATGAATTTAATTTTATGCAGTGACCCAATCGAATCATTTGGATAATTGTGCCTCGGTGTAAACAACACTATTGAGAATTACATATTCTATTCTCTCTTCAACCAAAAGGATTATATTTCTTTATTGGTTTAATCTCGTGCAACATTATAAAATTATTAGCTTTACGCCTTTACGTATAAAAGGTTTAATTTTCTATTTGGTCAACTATATAATATTAAACTAAATCATCTTCTTACCTTGGGATGTTAAAATCTTGTCGTGTAGACTTAAAGATTCTCTAATGAAATATACCATTGCGCATAAAAACCGGAATTAAAATACTAATTTGAACCGAACCAAACCAAAAACAGTATTTGTGACTTAGTTTTGCGTATAGTAGAATCAAACCTGCAAACTTTTAAAAGTTTGAAAACCGTCATCTACCACTTGACCATAAACTCCTTATCATATTGATACTTTTGCATACAAATAATTATTTGTGGTCGAACTAATATGATTTCGAATCTAATTTATTTTTACCATTTATGACCAAATCAAACCAAAATTGAATCGAAAATTAGTCAGCATATATTAATCACTATATTTTCAAATTTTTAAAAAAGCGAATGGCTAGAACTAATGTAAATTGTGAAGTTAATGTAAAATGTGAAGTTAGTAAGCTAAACACACACTCTCTTTCTCTCTAACTCCACAACTCAACGTCTTGGGATGTTTTTCAATATTTACGCCATTTTGGTTCTTAATTAAGCTAATCACATTTGTGCTAAAATTATCTGTTATTTTTGGTTACACATTTGTTTTTAAATTTGGTTATAAATAATGGAATGGAACAAATATTATTTTAGATATAATCTGTAATTTTTTTTGTCAATACTTGGCTACAAACTGATTAATCTATTAGCCAAATTCAAACATAATGTAAATGGTAAGATTCTGTTTAGGATGTATAAATGTGTTTGCTTTTAATGAACTTACTATATGTCATATATGTCACAAAACTAAATGCCACATGCGATATAATTGGTAATTCCTTATTTAGAATAAAATCGAATCAAAACTAAATCACTAATGAAAATTGTGGAGCTGCTAAGCTATACACACTCTCTCTATCTATCTAGCTCCACAACTCCACGTCTTATCACCACGTCTAGGATTGTGTTCTCTCTTTCTTCAGGCATTCGTTTGCTTTTTAATTAACTTTTCCACCTTTTCATAACTGCCACATGAAGACCAAACACCAAGAACTTTGTCCTTCTCTCTGTTTTCCAACTCCAATACTTGCCTCTTGTCTCTATCTCCAGACAAAGATCATTTCAAAATCCCCATCTCCATTATCAAAATCAAGATAGAACAAAGAACTTTCATTGTTTCATATTCTATCTTTTATCTCTCTTTTTGTCTTTTCTATGCATGTTTGTTAATCCAGACAAAGAACAAATATGTGTCTTCTTCGTCATTTGCTGTTTCCTTTAGTCATTTGGGTTTTGGGTTTCTCCTTCTTCTTCTCATTCGTTAGTTCAGAAGAATCTCCTGTTGTCTTTGTGTCTAATACTTCTCACGAAATCCCTATTTCTCAGGCTTCTCCACGAATGGGAGCTCAAGCTCCAGGTAATTTCATTATTAACTTCCCCTTTTTCAGTTTTTTTCAATGTTGCCCTAAAAGACGAAGATTTTATCAGAATCTAGCTACTGATTTTAGTGATTTAGCTCTTACTAGTTTGTGAAATTGCCGAAATGGGTTTGCTAAAAGTTGGATAAAGTAATCAAATTTAGTTGAATCGAAACTGTTTCTGCAAACTTTACCATTTTTAGGCAAATGATGTTTGAAGGTGATTTTTTGTAGCTGCTGAATCAGGTTGGATTTTATATGACACTGCTTATAAAGTTCACCTTTATGAATTTTACTTTTCTCAGGAGCTCCCATTATTAAAGTGGTGCATCGTGAGGACTTAAACAAGAAGATTCTAATTGCTCTTATAATATCATCAACACTCCTTTGTGTTACAGTCATGTTCCTTCTGTATCTCTTGCTATGGAGGTACAAAAGTATGAAGAACAGCTTTAGTGGGATTAAGCAAAAATCTGGTATTCATGTTTAGCTCTTTTTTATATCTCTTTCTTTGTTTGTTGCTTGTTTAGTATGGCTTATTTTGGTGCTGTGGTTATTTGAAGATTCAGTGAAGAATATATCTACAAAACCGATTGTACACAAGATTGATTCTGTGAGGAAAGGAACTATCCCTGTGTATGAATATCAATTGCTGGAATCTGCAACAAACAAGTTTAGTGATAGTAATGTGTTGAGCCGAGGTGGGCGTGGATGTCTTTACAGAGCTTGTCTTGATGAAAAGTCTTCTGTTACTGTGAAGAAACTTGAGGGTGGTGGAGAGACAGACATTGAAAAACAGTTTGAGGTTTGATTGCTTTGACACAAAAATTCCAAAGGTTAACCATCTCATTTTATAAACCACAACATGTTGATTTTGCAGACTGAGGTAGATTGGTTGGCTAAGATCAAGCATCAGAACATAATTTCCCTATTGGGGTTCTGTGTATATCGTCAAACGAGTTGTATTGTGTATGAAATGATGCATAATGGATCGTTGGAGAGTCAGTTGCATGGTAAAGGATATGATCCTAAGTTAGGCATTTTTAGTTCTATCTTTTGACATCTAATTTTGATTTTTGGTGCTTTCGGATACTTTAAGGGCCTAGTCAAGGTTCAGGTTTAACATGGCAGCTTCGAATGAAAATCGCAGTTGATATAGCAAGGTACAGTCCATTCATTGATCATACTTTCAAACATATAGCACTTTGATGTAATCTCCAAGATCTTATGTATACTTACATTTTATTCATAAAGAGGATTAGAGTATCTTCACGAGCATTGCCATCCTCCGGTAGTTCACAGAGATTTGAAATCATCAAACATCCTTCTAGACTGCGATTTCAATGCAAAGGTAAAATGAGAAAAACATGTTGATGTTTTTTTAAAGAGATATTGTATTCTCCCTACAGAATGAGCCTGTAAAGAATTGTTGTCACCTTTGCTTCAGATATCAGATTTTGGGTTTGCCACTGTGTTGACGACTCAAAACAAAAACCTAAAACATCCTGGAACTCTAGGAAACCGAGCTTCCGAGTATCTTCCTGATGGTAATAACTAATAAATGTAACCATTACAAAGTATTGTTCCTCTTCTGGTTTAAATAATAAGCTCAGTTTTGTATAATCTCTTTTCATATTTCAGGGAAAGTTACAGACAAAAATGATGTCTACTCCTTTGGGGTGATTCTACTCGAACTTCTTCTCGGGAAGAAATCAGTCGAGAAACCATCATCAGAACCAGAAGAATCAATAGTCACTTGGGTACATACTCAAATGAAGTCACTTTGTCTAGCATGAAATATTGAAATCCTCTGGCTTATGATTATCTTTCTTAATCAGGCTGTACCTAAGCTCAGTGACAGAGCTAATCTTCCCAATATCTTAGATCCCGCAATCAAAGGAACCATGGATTTGAAGCATCTTTATCAGGTCACAGCTTCAACAAAGATTTCTACAACAGATTTTACTACTTCCATCAGCCAATTCTTACAAAATACCATAACTTTGTTGTCTTATGTTTGAATCTGAACAGGTAGCTGCAGTTGCTGTATTGTGTGTACAACCAGAGCCAAGTTACAGACCACTTATAACCGATGTGTTGCACTCACTCATCCCTCTTTTACCAGTAGAACTCGGAGGATCATTGCGGATTCTATAAACAAATCTTTTCCATCTTTTGAGATCAATGTGTATACTCCTAATGTCAAATATGAATCTTTCCTTTGTGTTCTTCTTCAACGGATTCATTTTCTTGTGCTACATCAAAATCTGAATACAAGACCTTTTGGATAAATCGAATTCCGGTAAAATATCAAAATGTTCAAACTGAATTGGCAAATTAAACCCTCCACTTATAGTTGACTAAGCCAATTAAACCTGACGAAAATCTCGAATTGAAATTGTCTATGAAATCAAAAGGCAATTAAACCCTCCACTTATAAGTGCGATTTAGTTCTTATCTTCTTTCTGAATAACCCCTACGTTTGATTTTTTTTTTTTTCAAGAATGAACTCAAATTGGTCGATTTAAAATATTGTCTTCGATACTTCAAACCACAATGAATTTGAGCTCATTCTTGAATAGAAAAAGAATTATTACCGGAATTTGGTGTTTAATTTGATCATTTGGTAAGTTTTGTGTTAAATCGGACATTTTTCCCCATCCAATTTTCAAAGGTTGACTTTTTGGTTTGACATTTTTTTTTTCTTTTTAACTGCTGTGGACATTTTTAATGAATTAACCAACTTTATCAGTCATCGATATAATTCATGAACCTTAAGTGCGATTCTCATTTTCCGAAGCAATTTTGGAATATGAAAGATGGAGAATCAGGAAACGAAGCGGAGTATCAAAAATTCAACAAAATCTATCATCAGTCTCAAAGATATTCCTCCTCTCGATCCATTTTCAATCCCCTTTTATCCCACTTATCTGGTAATGTTTTGATTCAATTACTCTAAATTCTTCATCTTTTGATTACAAAATTGATTCATTATTTGGGGTTTCAATTAGAAGAATTTCTGTGTTAGTATTTGATGTTTTGATTACAATTGATTTGTGGATTTGGTTAGAAACCTAGGAGAATGATGGAGCCAGTTACTGTAGCAAAGGAGAAGAATGATTTGAATGAACTGTTTAAAAAGGTGTCTAAGGTTGAAGAAGACAATGCCACGTCTTCCTTCTCTAATATTCAGATTGATCCTAACAGCACAAGAAGTGTTACAAACATTTATACACCAGAGAAGAAGTTTGTTCCTGAACCAGAAGAAGACACTAAACCAATGTCTAAAGGTACAGTTTGTATCTCTGCATCTCTTTTGATTACAAAATAGATTGCAGTTCTGGTCTCTGTAAATGTTTTGTACTATTCAATGCATTGTGTAGTGGAATCTAAGCAAGGGTCTGCAAAATCAGTGTTAATTAGTATAGACTATTATATAGACTCACCATATTCTTGTTTTTAACTTGAATTGTCTCAGGTTTTTATGTTCAAGTTCATGTAAATTTGTTAGGAAACCAACAGAGACTGAAGTTCTTAGCTCTTGTTATACTAAAATTTGTTTAATGTATTGTTTAGTGGAATCTAAACAAGGGTCTGCAAAATCTGTGTTACACGAAAGGTGTGTTGCTAAGCGTTGGAAACCTCCTGTTTATGAGTGTTGCAAGGTTGAAGGACCTTGCCATTCGAGATTGTAAGTGAACATGATTTTACAAGCACTTGTCTGTATTTCGAACTGCAATCTTTTAACATGAACTTGTCTTTTTTATGGTTTAGATTCACATACAAAGTTGTGATTGAGATTAGAGATTCTACAGGCAAAACAGTTTTGGAATGTTTTGGTGATCCTAAAGGCAAAAAGAAAGCTGCGGCTGAGCATGCTGCAGAAGCAGCACTCTGGTATATCGAACATACGAAGCGAAAGCAGAAAAAGCTGTATCATCATCTGTAAAGTCATCATCTTGTTATATGAAGTACTTGAGAGTTTAGTGTGAGTTTTATGTAGTTCATATAAGGGAGACTAAAAGAAAGCATCTGTATCTGTTTGTTCATTATATAGTGCTATGTATAGTGTTGATCTATATCAGAAGTTACTGAAGAAGAGTCATATGAATAATGATTATAATTTCTTTAACTCTTGATCTTAGTCCTTATAGAAATAAGTCGTCGAGCTTCTGAGTTTTGAGAATCATTACAAGTTTTGTAGATTTAGACAAGCAAGAGGCAACAAACTAAGCTTTTAGCTCTTTATTTGGTGCAGCAGACAAAGATCCTTTAACAAGTCTCTAGATAGATTAATATGTATATAATCCATTAGGTCTAAATTCTAACTATAATTCACTGAGGCCTTAATTTTTTCTCTTGTTTAATATTTTTTCGTGATTTTGACCTCTTTTTTTTGCGTTCTTATTCTATTTTTCGTAATTTTTAACACATTTTGTAGAAGAAACTAAAATATGGACAAAGAATTTCTAAGTAATCGTAAGATCTTATTACTTATGTAAAGGCAAAACCAAAAATATATCAGAAAAAGGGAAAAAAAAATTAGCCCACATCCACTGCTAACAAATAAACAAATATTCTTTTGTAGCATTCTCTAATAATGGAAGTGGTGATTTATTCAATACTCTTATGGTTCCTAACTAAACTGAGAGAAAAATGTTTCTGAAATCATAGGGTATAATGTTGTTGGATAGCTTCAATGTCAAGTCCTTTCTGCTTCACTACTGATTCCACATGACCTTTCAATGTATGACGCTCTCTTAACCTGAAAATACAACAGAAGAAATTGTTAGGCTATATTCTGAGGAACACAATGTTATGAATCAATGAGTTACTTGAGTGTTACCTTGCAACTTCAGCTCGTCTTTTGGCTTGGTCTGCTATTTCTGAAAGTTCTCTGTAAGTACTCTTGTCATTGAACATATCTGAGGTTTGTGGTGGTTGTAATCCATGAAGTGTACGTTGAGCTTGTGCCCATTGTGCTTCTCTTTCTCCTTTTCCATAGTCTTTCTTTGATGTGAAAGCAGTCTGAACAAAAAGAGACAAAAGTTAGAAAACTGTAGTGAGAAAAAGACTCATCTATGGTCTTTGTTCTCAGGGACAGACCTTGTTCTCAATAACATTGTCCCAAGCTCTGCCACTTAGTGAATATCTGATGATGAACTTGAGGATATCTAATGGGATGTAGAAGACAATACTGTAGAGCCAGATAACTCCTGCCCATCCCCATCCAATACCTTTGATTCTCGCAAAGTTCCAGTTTGCGTACACAGCAATGAAAGTAGCAATCTTAGAAGAAACAAGAAGATTGTCAGTATAATTGAGGCTTATTTCTCTACATTAAGAAGACGAGTCTTTTATTAACTCACCAGCTGAGCTGCTAAAAAGGCAACGACCAACAAGATGCCAGGACGTTCAACATAGGACCAGCTACGTGACCTTGTGACAAATATAAGTGCTTGGCTAACTATACTAACTTGGAGATAAACAGCTGCTGTTAGCTCATGCGAATTTCCACTGATAGATCTTACTCCAAACTTTGCCTGCATTAGGATCACATTAAAGATCAAAGACACTGACTAGAGATGCTGAACTAATTCTTTTAAGTAAGGTAGAATTCTCTTACCGAGAAAAAGTCAGTACTCTCTGCAGCCCAGAAGAAAACTACAGTCATGACTGCTAAGTAAGTGCCAAGAACTACTCCAGTTGCAAATATTTCTTTGAGTTTCCATGAATCAGGAAGTGGAGAAGGCTTTACTCTATCCTTTGAAATCGTCATGATTGTACCATCATTCAGGATCGCAATGATTAAGACCATGAATGGTGAGAAGTCGAACTTCCATATGAGTGCAAGAAGCATAAAGCCCATGACTATACGGATTGTAATGGAAACTGCATAGATTGTGTAGTTCTTCATTCTTTGGAAGATGGCTCTGCTTGTAAGGACAGCACTAACTATGACGCTTAGCCCTGGCTCGGTTAGTACAATGTCAGATGCGCTTCTCGCTGCATCAGTCGCATCAGCGACAGCTATTCCAATGTCAGCTCTCTTGAGCGCTGGGGCATCGTTTACTCCATCACCAGTCATTCCACAAATGTGTTTCATCTCTTGGAGCCTCTTCACAATCTCATACTTGTGTTCTAATCAGACAGATGAAATAGATTCAATGGCAAATACATGAAATCAATAACGAGAAAATATACCATTCAGATTTCATTGTTTTACCAGGAAAAACACCAGCAAATCCATCAGCCTTCTCAATGAGTTCATCAACGGGAAGGCTAGCTATAGCTTCATCCTTCTCTTGTCCAAGTAGAGCAGAAGAAGGATACATGTTTGTGCCCATACCAAGCCTACGACCAGTTTCTTTACCAATGGCGAGCTGGTCACCAGTGATCATCTTGACATTAACTCCAAGGTCAAGGGCACGCCTAATTGTCTCTGCACTGTCATGTCTTGGAGGGTCAAAGAGAGGTAACAAACCAAGGAACTGCCATGGCTCTCCAGGGCTGTTCTTATCTTTCTCGGAGACAGTCTGAAATTCAAAGAGGAAAAAGAGCAGTTAAGAGGAAGAACACACGTATCCAAAGTTTTAGGAATAAAAAGCTTTTACCTGTCTGCCAACAGCAAGAGAACGAAGTCCCCTGTCAGCAAACTTGTCAATGATGTCATGAGCTCTCTTCTTTGCATCCTCCCGAAGGTTACAGAGCTCAATGATCTAAATATCACAAAACCAGTCAGCAGGAAAGAATCTGACAGCTTTTAAGAGAAGAAGGAAATTAAGAGTTTCTTACTTGCTCTGGCGCTCCCTTGCTGACACGGTGCCAGTCTCCATTAGCATCAATGTAAGTGATAGCAGTGCGCTTGTCAACGGGGTTAAAAGGAAAGAAATGGACTTCAGTGATGCCTTCTCTTGCTTCTCTGGGATCTCCAAGCATTCCAACGATGCAAGCATCAATAGCATCTTGGTTTTCAACTCTAGAAGCTCTTGCTGCATTCACAAGCAGCTGATCCTTGTCCAAGTCTTTGACAAACACCTCAACCATGCTCTTGTCAACAGTAAGCTTATTGAGTGTAAGAGTTCCAGTCTTGTCACTGCACAAAACATCCATTCCAGCCATTTCTTCAATTGCTGTCATTCTCTTTGTGATAGCTCCTTGCTGGGCGAGACGGTGAGACCCAATAGCCATGGTGACAGACAAAACAGTGGGCATTGCAATTGGAATTCCTCCAATGAGAAGCACCAGAAGATTGTCGATACCATCTCTATACGCACGATGCTGAATAGGATACATCACAATGATCTCAATAAGCATACCTATCCCAATGGAGCAAATGCAGAAGTTACCAATGGCAGTCAACACTTTCTGGAAATGTCCTTCTTGGTTTGTGCTGTCAACAAGATGAGCAGCTTTGCCGAAGAAAGTATGAACACCCGTAGCGATGACAACAGCTTCTATCTCTCCTTGTTTACAAGTAGAGCCTGAGTAAACTTCTTGTCCCGGGTTCTTAGTTACAGGTAAAGACTCACCAGTGAGAGCAGCCTGATCAACTTTGAGAGGATCACCATCCAAGAGACGACCATCTGCTGGAATAATGTCACCCAATTTGATGCTGATAATGTCTCCAGGAACTATTAAATCTGCATCTTGCTCGCTCCATTTGCCATCTCTCAGAAGCTTCAATGATTATGACATTCATTAAATGATATATATCCACAGTTTTGGTAATAAACAAGTGTATATAAAGCTTACCTTGGTTTTAGGAGCTAAACCAGCCATCAAAGCGGCTGCAGCATTACCGGCATTGTTTTCTTCAATGAAGCTTATAGTAGAGTTAATGATTAGAAGAACTGTAATACCGACGAAATCCTGCCAATCCGGTGGCCTTCCCTGCAGATTTTGTAATGTGAGAAATTAAGATCGATAAAGCTATATATATATTTGTGGAAAAGAAACAGAGAAAAGTAATATACTCCTCCATTAGCCAAAGCGATAGCCATAATAGCAGCTAATTCCATAACCCATGAGAGAGGATTCCACATAAACCCTAAGAACTTCAAAAGCTTGCTTTCCTGTGTCGATAAATTAGGGTTTTAGATTACGTTTCTTGCGAGTTAAGAAACAGATTTAAGATTTGATTACCTTTTTCTCTTCAAGCTTGTTAGGACCGAAGATCTGAAGCCGATTTTGACCTTCTTCGCTGGTTAAACCTTCTCTGGTACATCGAAGCTGAGTAAGCACTTCCTCGATCGGAATCTTCTCCTGTTTTTGATTAAACGAGTAAGGAGATTTGACGAAGAAAGTGAAAACAAAAGAGGAAACGTGAAGAGAAAGTTACGAGATCAATGCCCTCGTTTTTGATATCATCCCAGCTAGAATCTTTCGCCGCCATCTTCAAAGAAGTATGGAGGTTTTTTGTTTCTTTCTTCTTTGCAGATTTTTCTTCTTTTTTTTCTTTTTATCTTTTTCTTTTCTGTTGTTATTAAACAAAACAGAATGAAACAGAAAAAAAAAATAAAAGAAAAATGTATTGTTTTTTTTTTATGTAAAAGAGAAAAGTTGCAGAAGGTTTGTTATATAGTAAGGAGTAACGAGAGAGAAAAGTAGGGCAAAGTCCAGGTCGTTCGCTGTAACCGTTTTCGTCTCCTGCTTCCACTAATCAACTTCCACCTGTCTTCTCATTATTTCTTTACTAACCGAACTGTAATTACCGTATTTAGGTGGATTTGACTGTCCAGGGAATTCGTGCGTTAACCGAATTAAACCGGAAAATTTTTTCGGTTTACGGTTTATTTTTGAGTTTTTTCTTTCTAGAGCCTACCCAAATTGATTTATAAGTTTAAAATCAGTTATCAGCTTGTCGGTTTAGAACCGGTCAATTTTATATAAACCGAAATATATCATATACGATTTTGTTTTATGTTTAAAACCAAATAAACCGGAAAAGACAAAAAACAAACTCTGAAAATACCCAAGCCCTGGTAAAACCAAACCGAAAACATTAATTTCCATATTTAGCTGGATTTGACTGACCAGGGAATTCGTGCGTTAACCATATATTCGGTTTTTGATTTATTTTTTAGTTTTCTCTTCCTAGAGCCTATCCAAATTGATTTAGTTTAACATCGGTTATCAGCTTATCGGTTCAATTACCATAATTAAAACCGGTCAACTTTAAATAAAATTGATTTATTACCATCGAAGATTTTAGATTGGGTTCAAAACTGAGAGCCAAAGGAAACACACAAACGGAGGATTTACTAAGAAGCCAAGGGGAGTGGCTATTATATTCATAATCACCACGACTATAACAGTAAGTAGATAACAAAAGAAATATTCAGTACTAAGCCAAGCTCTAAAAGTAAGTAAATAGCAAATCTCATTTTCTGCCTGTTGCTCCAACTCTAGGCTTCGCCTTAACCTCGACTTCCTGCAAATTCATCCACAAAAATTTGGTTCATAGACTGCAACTTTCATATCTTCTGTATATTTTACAGTCGTGGACAAACCTGTGGCATGTGTAAGAATATGCTACTTTTCGCAGTTGCCGGATTGTGATTTTCTGCACCTTTGCTCCAGTCATAGCAAGCCTATACAACATGTTTTTATAAATCCATATATTGTGTATATATATCCTCTAAATATGTTTTGCGATACGATGCTCATTTTAGAGTCAGCACGAGCATATACATATGTACAAAAGAAACCAGATACATACCGCATATGCATATATAGACCCATCGTGGTTGAATGAACTGCACGGAATTGGCTGGTTGCACCTTGACATCGCCTGGCAAACCGATATTGTTAAGTGTTACTTTTATATACAAGAATCGGATGCAAAATAAAATTAGATGCAAGATGAATATACTACCTTGAGTCTCTGTTTACTATCCTTATCCCAGAAGTTGAAAGCACCATCGGAGCCAGCAGTGGCAAAAGTGCCGTGTACCTTGATTACACAACCGAAACAATCATTGCACAATCTATTAGTTTCAAGCTGTTAATGGCCTTAAACAGCATAAGAGTAGCTATACTATAGAGCTTACCGGGTGGAAATTCAGAGAGTTGACAGAGTAGATATCATTGCCATCTCTGTGGCATTTGAATGTGAAGTTTTTGCTCTGTTGAGAATCATCCAGATGATGGACACCAACCCTTCCCTCAATTGAACCAACCTATAAAAAACATTGGATCTCATTATCTTTATACTGAACATTTTTTGTGTTCTAGACAGGATCTGAAGGTGTGAGGCTGAAACAATAACCTCCAATATCAAGTTACTTTATTCATTTCTACAATATCCTACACAACTCTCTCGAGGTTGCAAAGAAGAACAGTGCATTGTTTAACCTAATTGTTAAAATCTAACAAACAAGCCAAATTCCTGATTCATTAAATTAACAAAGATATAAAAGGACATACCAAAAATCCTTGCTGATCCGGGAAAGCAGTAACACACCTCGTCTGGTACTTCAGTGGTGATTGGATTCTCTTGAACTCAGTCTACAGTTTACACAAAAGAAACTGTCAGTGTGAGGGTTGAATACCAGTTCATAATTTGTAAGACAAGGGAGACTTTTTCTTTCTATGATAGCATATATGCTGCTTGTATAATCTATGCATATGTTAGTGGTAAATCGATCATGATATCCTGAGACCATGTGATGCTCTCAGCATTCTTAGCACTAAGAACTTTCATACGCAAGTTATAATATAAAAGAAAACTATCAAATTTCTTACCTGAGGATTTTGCAAGTTGAAGACTATCAGATTTCTGTCGGCAGTTCCAACAACCATCAGAGGATGCTTCACAGACAATGCATAGCACTTATCTGGAAGCTGTTGGGTGTGCACAGGATTTG
>OVAX01000636.1:0-70514 GCA_900406405.1 Lepidium africanum
TATTCTTTTTTTCTTCTTTATTCCAATTGCTATGGATTTTGTTCTCTGGACCTTTTATTATGTTGAGGTTTAAGAGCTTATTCATCTTAAAGAGAGATAGATATTTGTTGTGCCAAATTAGTCGATCTTTACGGAGGATATATCATATATGTAATGTTGTCGTTACAAGCTTGGTCATTTTCAAACCGGATTCCATATTCCCTATTCTCGAGTATCATCTTGCACAAAAAAAATTGTAAGGTGAGTCCAGCTCAGGCTCACACCTCTCGCATAAAAAATTATAAGCCAAGCTCCGTTTCACCAATTCGACTACCAAGATAAGCGGAGTTCAAACTTACATCTATATTGTCACAAACGAGTTCCATTTCGAACAAAAAGAATCATAAACCTTGCCTCCGCCTCGCAAATTCGACTAACGGATAAACCGAATTTAGTCTTGGACCTATGTAGTCATAAGTGGAGTGCCATCTCGCATAAAAAAATCACAACTCGAGCTTTGTCTCGCAAATTCGATTAGCAGAGCCAGCCCAATCTAAAATGCTGCTTAAAGCTTTTTGAAAAATTGTTGCTTCTAAGGGGAATTGAACCCTTTCCACTTTGGAGATAAACAAAATCTCGACTAAATGTACTAAAAAAGATTTTTTGAAATCGATGCCCTTAATTTCTTATATTTTTCCCTAAATTTCTTATATTTTTTTGGTGCATAAAACTCTCGCTTTACAAGCTTTGGCTCAAGGCCGCTATTGCGACTAGCAAGATAAACTGAGCTCATGCTTGCTCGCACCTATACAGAGTATCCTGTCTATGGATAAAGAAATTGGACACTTGTCCAAGGCCACATTTTATGAAATTTTGTTTATTATGTGTTTAATTCAGACTTATTTTATAAGATTTAGTTTAACGTATGTAGTTAGAACTTTAATTAGAACATAATGGACGTGGCCTTTAAGGTTAGGATATGTAACTTTAGAAATTATTATGTACTTAAAATGGTTATCAAATGCCATATTTTTTATTAGTCCTAAACCTCAAATAGTTTAAGCATGATATTGTCTATACAGTCATTGCAAAATTCCATCTCGCACCAAAATCATAAGTCTAGCTCCATCCGGTAAAGTCGACTAACATGATAGACCGAGTTCAAACTACAATTATAGGCTGAGTTTTTTCTCACAAAAAAAGAGACGGCTTCTAGCCTGCTCGAATCGTTTTGACACCAAATCAAAAATTCCGTGAACTAAAATTTGTTAGTTTTGACTTTTGACTAAGTTTTGCTACCAAATTTGAGAGATAATTGGTGGAGGTGGATTTCGTCTTTTAGACCTAATAAATTAATTAAACTTTATGAATAAAATTGCACTATTTAGAAGAAACAAGACCTACCCAAAAACATTATGCCTATATGGGAATATTGTGCTAAAGATTTCGGGAGATATTTCCAATATTTTAAGAGAAACTTATAAATAAGACCTAAATCCCTAAAGAAAATGGAAGAGATAATATCGAAATGATTGAAGGAAATAAAAATACCTAATGAATATTATAAATAGGGTTTTGCACAAAACCACTATAAATAGGACTCCTACGTCGTAAAAGAAAGAAAGACGCATTCTTTGGAGCACCCGAACCTTTTTGTCTTCTTCGAGTTTTGTCGCATCATTCTCACGTTTAAGGTTTGAGCATATTGCGAAATTTCCTTAACGATTTATACAAGCAACTCAAATTTGAGGCATGTTTTGTTCAAGTTTTTTCTAACAATTTATTTTTGTTTTAATCAACCTTAAACCATTGTTTTAGAAGAGTTCTGGTTAGTTTGGAATACTCGTGACGCTGTTTCATCTCTGACTCTGGGTGCAACAATGTCTTCTCCTTGTTGCGTTTCGACTTCGTCTAGTCTCTTTCAAACGAACCTCGTTTCTTCGGTTCATTCCCCGTCCAAATCCCTGATTTTGCGGCCTTTAAAACCGTTGAAAATTCCTACATTTCACCGGACGATCATCACGTTTCAGAAAATTTCTACCGGATTCGTTCCTCCGCTATCGGCTTCATCATCATCATCTCCCTCAAGCTCTGTAGACCTTCAACCAATCGAAGAGCTTCCTCCGAAGCTACAAGAGATCGTCAAGCTGTTCCAATCGGTTCAGGAACCAACGGTCAAGTTCGAGCAACTTAAAGTCTAAGGGAAAAAATCTGAAACCTCTCGATTCCCAATTCAAGACGGATGAGAATAAAGTACAAGGATGCAATTCTCAGGTTTGGGTTAGGGCTTTCTTTGATGAGCAACGCAACGTCGTGTACGAAGCCGATTCCGATGCGCTAATCCCCAAAGGATTAGCTGCTCTTTTAGTCCTGGCTTTGTCTGGAAGACCTGTGCCTGAGATTTTGAGGATAAAACCTTATTTCGCTGTTCTTCTCGGCCAGCGTCTGTCTTCTTCTAGAAACAATGGATTCCTTAACATGTTCAACTTGATGCAGAAAAAGGCTTGTCATTTGGCACTCAGAGGTGAGGAAGATTCAAGTTCTGGAGAGAGTTCAGAATCCAGCTTTGTATCTACTGAAAGTAAAGTCGAAGCAAGTGTTCCAGAGGTGGATTTGGAGTCCAAGCCAAATTTAGTTGAGGATTCGGGAGCAGAAAATATTGAAGACTCAAATGTTGTTGCATTAGGGAGTAGAGGGATAAGAATAAGAGAGAAACTGGAGAAGGAGCTAAATCCTGTTGCGTTAGAAGTTGTAGATGTTTCTTACCAGCACGCAGGACATGCCGGTGTTAAAGATATTGGTGATGATGGAGAAACACATTTCAACTTGCAAATCGTTTCAGATGCTTTCCAAGGTAAAAGCTTAATCAAGAGACATAGGCTGATACATGACTTGTTGCACGAGGAGTTTCAGAGCGGGTTACATGCTCTTTCTATTGTGGCTAAGACTCCGGCTAAGGCTTGAGGGTGAAGCAATTGAAGAAGCAGGTCCATATTCTTTTTGTTTCTTCTTTACTCCAATTGCTTAGGATTTTGTTCTGTGGACCTTTTTATAATGGTGAGGCTTAAGAGGTTGATCAAGACTATGTTAAAAGAGAGATAGATATTGATTGTGCCATAGAATTGGGTCTTTATGGAGGATTTTTGTAATGTTTTCGCTACAATATTAGCCATTTAAAAACTGAATTCCCTATTTCTTTGTTAGCTCCAAGGTCTTATATGTTTTGCTATGATGTCGTTAAGTTTTGATGTCTATGCTTTAAGAGTGCTCGAGAGAGATATAAGATCAGACAATGTTCAAGATTGTTCTCTGTATGGATAAGTTTGAATGGGTAAAAGCATAGCACCTACGGAAAGTAAAAGGGGTGTAGGGAGAAAATTGGTCTTTCAATGTCCACCATTAGATGTATGCTTGTTCATTTCTCTTTTGTCTTGATTGTCAAAGTTGGGACTGTTTAATCAATTGATGCAAGTTGGTATAAGGGACTGCAGAACTAAAGAAAGAGATTTGGTTACTTTACTTTTCTTTGTGATAAAATAAATAAAAAATAAGAAAGGTGTTTCAGATGATCCTTGTTACAGTCTACCGTTAGGCATGTGATATTTCTTAAAGTTCCATTAGGTGAGGCTTGTGGGGTTTTATATACTATCAACTTTACATGCCTGTCTAGTGAAACCAGTGCTGTTGTAGCCAATCAATTTCTGCTAAATTTTCTTTCTTCTAGACCATTATGCCTAAGATTTCCTGAAGAAAGTATTAATCTTAGTTGAGCTTTTGAATTTTAAAATCCACTATATTGGCATATGCTAGAAATGTGGAAGATTCCTTTTCTTATATAGTGTGTATTATTGATTATTTTAAGTCCTAAAGGGAACCAACATAGAAATCTAATGTTTGACACTTCTTTTGCTTTTGGACTTAAGTATTTTCCCTGGTAGTTCAGGTATGTTGAAATAGTACAAAAGACAGCACTGTCTTTGGAACTGTCTCATTGATCGCTTATGAATCTTTTGTATTACGAAGATAATATTTTCCAAATTCTTTATCTTGGAAGCAGTACAAACTCCGATCTATGTTCTCGGCTAGTGTTACTAAGTCTTGTTCTTTTATACATTTTGTGGGTAAAGCAAAAAGAGATCTATACTTGACAAACTTGCCAAAGCTATAAAGACTTTGAAGATGACTCACGGACTCGGAGAACCGTTTTGTCTTTTTTCATCATTTCTTCGTTGTGCAGCTACGAGAAATCAGTATTCCGGTTGGTGGACCTGTCATCAGAAGTTGGCACCTCCCGTGCAGCCAATAAGAGTAATGAATCATTCCAAAATGAGCTCTAACTTTGAAGGTACCTCTAATCTCATATTCTATCTTGTTGTTCTGCATCTGTCTTTTAAGTTCCACTGCGTGGTTTACAGGTAAGCATACCAAACTAGAGATTAATCGGATTGGTTCTAATCTCGTCTCTCGCTTTTTTTGCGAGAATGGCTTGACCCCTTGCACTGCAATCAGTTTGTTGTAGAAGAAGAGCTCAATCTTAAGCTTTTCAAACCTTACTTCTATCTTCTTGTTGGGGTTTGAGAAATTCACCAACATCGACAAATCACCATTGAAATACACAGGTGAGTCGAAGTAGATGGTGTGTAGGTTCGCGTTTGGGATGTCAAAAACAGGAATCCTTGGTCTTATAGCAAGAAACACAATCAAAGTAACGATCCCAAAGAAGATAAGCAAAAGGCTGAACACAAAACATAAACCGGCAACACACCATATCCATGGATTGGTCCTGTTGCTCCGTGGCTGCTGGAGAAAGACCCTGTCTTTCCTTGGCTCTGCATCAAGACCGTTAAACTTAACCGTCGTTTGCTTTGTTAAGACCGTTTGGTTAAGTGGTGTGGATTGTGTGCTTTGTGGTGTTTTCCATGGTGTGCTTTGTGGTGTTCTCCATGGTGTGGTTCTTGGAGTATACCATATAGAAGACGACGTTTCCCATGGCGGTGTTTCCGGCGGTTGCATCTGCTGGGGAGGAGGAAGAGGAAGTAGATTTGAGATGGGTTGTGTGATCAATGAAAGGAAATTTTGGAACTGTTTTCAGGTTATGAGTTAAATAGGAAAATATTAAAGCTTTATTTTTGTAGTGTATAAAAGCAAAAGTGATAGTTTGGGCAAAAGGAGGGAGCTTTTAGCACAATGGGGTTTGGTTTTGTGATGAGTGGGACCATGCGTGTCGTTTTGAATAACTAGTAAAGCAAATCTCGGTGGCTTTAAAGTATGAAAACTACATGCACATTTTTTTAGACATTAAAAATGATGAATTGTTTTTTCTTCGTAACAAGTGGCTTTTCCTAATCAGATCTTAGATAAAGGAGTTCTGATTGATTACAGGGAACATATGATTGTTAATTAGGCATAATCAAATGTAGTATTCTAGAAAAAAGGCAATTATATATTAAGATACCATAAAATAATTTATTAAGCTGTTTATTTGACATTCCAGAAATTAGATGCATGCATATGCTACTATAAAAAAGAATGTTTATAATGTGAAAAAATAAATAATGAATTAGAAAAAAGATAATTATGCCGAGTTGTTCTCAATCTAGTGGTTAGGATGATCCAGCTAATGATTTGGCACCAGAGTTCGATTCCTACCCACCGTATTATGGTAGCTTAAAAAAGGAATTATAGGGGTGAACTTTAAGTTATAGATCGAGCTTTATCGATCTAATGTTGACAAAAAAAAAGAAAAAAAAAGGCAATTATATATTAGAATGAAAAACTAAATAATTATGTCGCAGCAATGACTCCAATTTTTGTTTTTGGACTGACAAAACTTGCGAAGATAAAAAAGATTCAAAAGCAAAATAAATACAAAAATATTCTTTAAGTTGCTTTTAGGTTTAGTTGTAAGGTTTGAAACATAATTTATGTGAGCTTTATCTTTGGCTGTATGAATTAGTTCCTTGGACACTGTGTTTCTTTTGTCTTCTCACTTTTTTGTGGTAGTTGCAATGAGTGTGTGGTTAGTTGCCAATCTATATAACACTTCAGCACTAAGAAAATCTTTTTGTCTCAATAATTCCATTTTTGTCTTTTGACAATTATCATGATTTTCGTTGTTAACTATCAGGGTATATTAAGACATTAATTTTAAGTGATTTGGGCTTAAGTATCATATCATACGTTATTCAAACATGAATTTTTAAAAATCATTTAGCGTAATTGAACTAGTGATTTCGAAAAACACAATCAAATTCACTATTAATGGTATGGTTTTAAGTGATTCTATGGAATTCTAGAGTTATGAAAGATTTCTTTAGTTGAAAACACAAAAATTCAAATCTTAATGTTTTAAGTGGAGTTTTAGAAGATTTTATCATAAATTATAAGAACCCTCTAAATTCATATAAAACCATCTTAAACCATTATATATTTACCTGAGTTTATTTTACAACTATTGTTCAAACATTAATGATGTTAGAATTAGGAGTTGAAGTCACTATTACAGTGAAACTTTTCTGATTTGAAATTTTTTTGAAAATAGTAAATATGTAATGTTATGTCGAATTAATGGCTCAACTTACATGGATAATCAAAGTAACGCATAAAGGCTACAAAAAGTTGTCTAATATAATAAGTAGTAATTAGACCAAAAAAAAATATATAATAAGTAGTAACAACTCATATCAATTTTATTACATAATGAATTAGTAAAGAGAAAAAAGAAACAACAAGTTATGTTATGCATAATTTTATTAAAACATGAGAAATTTGAAGGTAGTATTCCCTTATCTTAAATATATGATCTGAGTGGTTAATATTTGTGAGGGCAATCGTAGTTACACTTTCAAGCAGGAGGTTGAGTGTGGGGAATGCAAATACCTTTTTTATTGGTATGTTTTCTCTTGAGTGCACATGCAGAACCACATTTGTCTTGTACACAATCTTTTCTTGTTAATAACTCACCACATCTGCCATAACCACCTGGGTGTTTTCTCTACTATTCCTGTTATCCCTTTTTATTACACATACAAATGTCTCACTTATTTATTACTTCTTAACCAAAATTGACCAAATAGTTTAACTCGCTATTATATAAATTTATAATAAAAACATAGTTTTTGATTTTTAACTATATATGACTCATGCATTAAATTACCATAAAAATTTGAATTAGTATTGCAGAAAAATATTAAATTACTCACATTTAATTTATGTTAGATGATTAATAATTATAAAGAAGCATATAATTGTAAATACAAACCCTGAAGGAGAATGATGAAGATACTTAGAACGGTGACAAAGTGTTGGAAAAATTTACTCATATTGGATAATAATTGCAAGTGAACTAAGAAAGGTTTACAAATATAAATAACAGAAGAACAGGTTGTACGTATATATATATAAATAATTAGAAGATTTATTATTTTTGTCTTTCACAGATGCGAATACTTTGTCTCTGATAAACTAGCGAAAATGGCTCTAAGAGAACTTATAATGAATGGTCAAAACTAAATGATCCAACAACTTTTTGTGAATTTTTCTTTTAATAGATCTTGTCAATAATAATTTTAAAAGTAACATATTCGTTTAGGATATAAATATATTTCTATACTTTTTCAATATCGAATTAATGGCTCAGTTTTTATGCACGATGAAGTAACACACTGTATAATGATATATAACAGACTATTTTTCACTATAAGTTAACTAACAAAATGAATATGTATTACTACAAAGACAAGAGTAAAAAAGAATAAAGAAAAATTGGAAGCAAACATCTACGACGTGTATTCGAATTGGGGTTTGGTTTTGTGATGAGTTGGACCATGTGTGTCGATTTGAATAACTAGTAAAGCATAATTCGGTGGCTTTTTTTTCCTTTCATCTGATTAAATTAATTATAAGGTTGGGTTACTTAAACACGATCTGATGTAAGATCGTAATGTTTGATCTCACAAAGGGGATAGAGAGTTTCAACAAATTGGACTCAAGTCACTCTTCTATTGAAAAAAACGAACTTGAATGTGGATTGATGGGAATCGGCTAATTGGACTCAAGTCTCTTCCTAGCTCAATTTGGTGGGTGAAACGGATGTGAGGGTGGATCGATGGACGCCACACAAGTGATGGTAGAACTTGTGATAAGTAAGAACTCAGAGTCGCCTTGATATCATTCACAAGGGGAGACTAAATTCAAAGTGTTTAAATCTCTCTCGGTTTTGAGAAGAAAAATACGATTTTATTGATTCAAAAGATGAGTTACAAGGCTGCATATGAGGAACCTTATATAATGGTTCAAGGCAGCGAGGAGAGTATCTCTTACAATGAATGAGAATACTCAAAAATTAAAGAAGAAGATTACAACTCATTGCCTCCAACGGCTAATACTAAAATTGGAAAGAAATTGAAAACTTGAACCTGCAAATTGAACAAACCATATTGCATCTTAACTTACCTTAGCATGGATTTGGCAAGCCTTGGGCGTTCCTAAGTTGGGCTCTTAAGAGGCTGAATTGATAACAACACCATTTGGCCTTCAAGTAGCTCCAATTGGGCTCCAATGCTTCCATCTTTTGGTCCGGCCTCTTTCCCTTCAGTTCCTTATGCCAATAAGGTTTGTATGGACTTGTTAAACATTTCTCTAAGCCTCTTGGTTTCTGCTCTTGTCTTGGGCGGATCCTTCATGATAGTTATGGCTTGTTCAGCTATCATCTCTTCTATAGTCTTGCTAGAGTTGATGTCCTCATCATTCCATCCTTCTTGAGAAAGTTCTGGCCTCATAACACTTTCATCTACAACACATGGAGCTAAGTCAACAACATTGAAAGTGGGTGATATAGTTAACTCACCTAGCAGCTCAAGACGATAAGCATTGTTGTTGAGTCTCTCTAAAACTTTGAATGGACCGTCTCCTCTAGGTGCTAGCTTGCTTTTCATCTGGTTTGGAAACCTCTCTGGTCTCATATGAACCCAAACCCAATCTCCTGGATTAAAGATCATTTCCTTGCGGCCTTTGTCAGCAGCTTACTTGTAAGTTGCGGTTTTCTTCTTAATGTTTTCTTTCACCTTCTTGTGTAACTTCTAGATTGTTTTTGCCTTGCTTTCTCCATCCTGATTAGTGAACTTTAAAGGTGGCAATGGTACAAGGTCTAAAGGTGTTTCTGGTTTAAATCCATACATAATCTCAAAAGGAGAAAGCTTAATAGTTGAGTGGTTAGCATGATTATAAGCGAATTCAACAAATGGAATGAAATCTAACCAATTCCACAAGTTCTTACCAACTGTGGCTCTTAAAAGAGTACACAATGACCTATTTACAACCTCTATTTGCCCATCAGTTTGTGGATGGCAAGTGGTAGAGAAGAGTAGCTTAGTTCCAAGTTTTCTCCAAAGAACTCTCCAAAAGTGGCTTAAGAACTTGGTATCTCTGTCCGAGACTATGGTTCTTGGAATTCCATGTAGGTGCACAGATTCTTTAAAAAAGAGATCAACAGTTTGAGTGGCATCATTAGTCTTGACACATGGAATGAAATGAGCCATTTTTGAGAACCTGTCCACTACAACAAAGATAAAATCCTTCCCTCGGATTTTGGGTAAGCCAAGTACAAAATCCATTGATATATCAACCCATGGCATAGTAGGAATAGGCAAAGGCATGTATAAACCATATGGTTGTGACCTGGATTTGGCTTTGTGGCAAGTGATGCACTTGGAGCACAACCGTTCTACATCTTTTGTCAAATGCGGCAAAAAAGAAATGCTCCACCAGAATGCTTAGACTCTTGTCAACGCCAAAGTGGCCCATGAGTCCTCTACCGTGCGCCTCACTTATCAGCAACTCTCTCATTGATCCTTGTGGAATACAAAGCCTTTTCTCTCTAACAAGATATCCATCGTGAGCATATAAAGAACTTGATGGTGATTTGAGGCATTCTTGATAAATGTGGCTGAAATCAGGATCTTCTTCATAGGAATCCTTCATGTGCTCAAAGCCTAACACTTTGGCCTCCATTGTGGTGATCAACATATGCCTCCTTGATAGAGCATCAACTACTATGTTGTCTTTTCCCTTTTTATACTTGATGATGTAAGGGAATATCTTCACAAATTCCAACCATTTAGCATGTCTTGTCTTAAGTGTTATTTGACCTCTTAGATGCTTTAATGTCTCATGGTCAGTGTGAATAACAAACTCCTTTGACAACAAATAGTGTTGCCATGTCTCCAACGATCTCACCAAAGCATAAAGCTCTTTGCCATATATTGGGTAGTTTAATGTGGCTCCACTTAACTTCTCAATAAAGTAATCTACTGGTCATCCTCCTTGAGTTAGAACAGCACTTATGCCACAACCAGAAGCATCACATTCTATTTCAAAAGTTTAATCAAAATTTGGAAGTACCAAAACGGGTGCATGAGTCAAGCGATCTTTGAGTTGTTGAAATGCGGCTTCTTGAGTTGATCCCCACTTGAACGCCACATCCTTCTTGATCACAGCAGTTATAGGTGCAACTATGGTGCTATAATCCTTGACAAATCGCCTATAGAAGATAGCTAATCCATGGAAGCTTCTAACATGTCCAATGGTTGTTTGAGTTGGCCACTCTTGTACAACTTTGATCTTCTTTTGATCAACCTATAGATCCTAAGAGCTTACAACAAAACCTAAGAAAACTAGCTCATTAGTGCAGAAGGTGCACTTCTTAAGGTTTCCATAAAGACATTCTTTTTGAAGTGTCTCTAGTACTAGCTCAAGGTGCTTCACATGATCATCAAAACATTTGCTGTATATTAAAATGGCATCAAAATAAACAATAATGAACTTACTGATGTAGGCTCGTAGCACCTCATTCATTAACCTCATGAATGTGCTTGGTGCATTAGTTAAACCGAATGGCATGACTAGCCACTCATAAAGCCCTTGCTGGGTTTTGAAAGCGGTTTTCCATTCACCCCCCTTTTTCATTCGGACCTGATGGGAACCACTCCTTAAATCCACCTTGCTGAATATTGTTGCTCCATGTAGCTCATCCAACATGTCATCCAATCGTGGAATGAGCTGTCTATATTTGATGGTGATGTTGTTGATGACTCTACAATCGACACACATCCTCCATGTTCTATCTTTCTTGGGGACTAATAGAACCGGTACATCACATGGACTCAAGCTTTCTCTAATATATCCTTTAGCCATTAAGTTTGAATATGTTTTTCCAACTCCTTTGTCTCGATGAGGTTCATTTAATATGCTCGTCTATTAGGCAATGCAACCCTAGGAACTAGGTCAATTTGATGTTATATGCCTCTAATAGGTGGTAATCCAGCTAGTTTATCTTCAGGAAAAACGTCTTTGAACCTGCCTAACAAAGAAGAGATTTCGGGTGCAAGTTCTATCTCTTTGGAACCTGTGAGCATCACATCTTTGAGTACCATTAGTAGCATTTTTTGCTTATGATTTCTAGCTTTAAAAACGGTACTAGTAGTGATGTAAAGGTTAGTCTTACTTGCCTTATACTCAGCAGCATATTTAGATTGCATCTTATGTACCTCTTGAGGTGATAATGGAGCAAGCTGAAACTTACGCTTGTTGTAAGTGAAGGAGTGATTGTTGGTGTGGCCATTGTGGATAACATCTCTGTCAAATTTCCATGGATGACCCAATAGTAGGCGGCGTACTTGCATTGGCACCACATCACACAAAACTTCATCTTGATACTTCCCAATGTTGAAAGGGATTGTGATTTGCTTGACTATTCTGATTTCAGTGTTGGAATCCATCCATCTTAATCGGTATGGTCTTGGGTGTTTGCTTGTCTTGAGACCTAGCTTATCAACCATAGTTTTGCTAGCAGCGTTAGTACAAGAACCACCATCAATGATGCACGGTATAGTGAATGAAGAATAGGTTTTCCCTTTGCATCATTTCTGGTTCACTTAGAGCACTCAAAGCTCTACACACCACCAGCATGTATCCGATTTCTGGAAGAGCTATCTCCTCTTCAGAATCTGTTGCCTCCATCTCATCTTGAGACTCATAATCTCTTTGAGGTGTAATGATCATTTTTCGTTGGTTTGGGCACTCCTTTGCGTGCCTTGACACTTAAAACAAGTTATGTCTCTTGATCTTGATGTGTTAGAAGACTTACTTGGTTCTAGTCGTGAGGATTTAGCATCATCAAAAGGCGGCTTCTTGGCCTTAGAGTCAATATCTATGGGGTTTCCTGTGTCAATGGCCTTAGATTGGGAGCTTGTCCATGAGTTGTTGTTTCTGGATCGAGTGGCAGCTGCTGTCTTGCGTTTAATGCCTTGTTCAGCTTGTACAACAACATGTAAGAGTTCGTTCATGTCATGGTATTGCTATCTCTCCACCTTTCTGGCTATTATATCTTGTAAACCATCAATGAAATGACCCATAAGAACCTCCTCATCTTCCTCTCTAGCCATCCAGTTTCTTAGTTCTTCAAATTCTTCAAAGTACTCTTCTACACTCTTGTGCTTTTGAGTTAGTTGCTTGAACTGCTTCTGCATCTCTCTATAATAGTGTGGGGGGAACAAATCTCTTCCTCATATCGAACTTCATAGTAGCCCATGAGTTGATAGGATTCATCCCATTCCTTCTCCTGTTTTGAACTTCTCTATCCCACAAAGATAATGCATTGCCAGTGAGTTGAGCTGAAGCTAAAGCAATCTTCTTGGAGTTGTTGTACTCATAATAGTCGAAGATATACTCCATTATCCATTCCCATTCTAGGTAGGCTTGAGGGTTGATTCCACCTGCAAAAGTAGGAGCTGTTAGCTTCAAATCTTTGCTAGCTTGTCGGTTTACCTCATCATTGTTTATGGTCCAAGTTAAATAACTACTTAATCAGATTAAATTCTAATGCAAACCAATTTAATAAGATTAATTAGCCAGATAATGCAATCAAAATGAATACGAAAATCTGAATTTAATTTGAACTCAATCAACTTAGACTAAATATAGAAAGTGCAGGCTATGGTTCCCAATTATTTTTTTTTGATTCTCTTATGGCTATGGATGACAAAGAACCACAATTTATTCATCAAATCTCTCAAGAAAAACCTAGTAAGAGTTTCTATGGTTGGTTTGAGTGAATGAATGGTGTGGTGTCGATCTGCAGCTATCCTTTTCCTTTTTTTCTTTCTTTTTCATTTTCTGAAACAAAAATTGAAACAACATAAAGTATTAAATCCTTTTTTTTAATGAGTTTATATCAAACAGAAATAAATGAAAAACAAATAAAACAAACCATTTTTGTGGTTTTCGATTTTTATAAGAAACATAACAATAAAAAGAAAGCAAATGATATAGATTGATATCACCTTAGTTTGGAACTTCGGCTTTGATACCAAATTGATGTAAGATCGGAGGGTTTGATCTTAAAAAGGGGATAGAGGGCTTCAATAGATTGGACTCAAGTCACTCTTCTATTGAAACAAACGAACTTGAATGTGGATTGATGGGAATTGGCTAGTTGGACTCAAGTCTCTCCCTAGCTCAACTCGGTGGGTGATGGATGTGAGGGTGGAATGATGGACGCCACACAAGTGATGGTAGAACTTGTGATAAGTTAGAACTCAGAGTCTCCTTGATATCATTCACAAGGAGAGACTAAATTCGAAGTGTTTAAATCTCTCTCGGTTTTGAGAAGAAAAATACTATTTTATTGATTCAAAGGATGAGTTACAAGGCTGCATATGAGGAACCTTATATAATGGTTCAAGGCAGCTAGGAGAGTATCTCTTACAATGAATGAGAATACTCAAAAATTAAAGAAGAAGACTACAACTCATTGCCTCCAACAACTAGTACTAAAATTGGAAAGAAATTGAAAACTTGAACCTGCAAAATGAACATACCAGATTGCATCTTATTGAAACACTTACCTTAGCATGGATTTGGCAAGCCTTGGACGTTCCTAAGTTGGGCCTTCAAGAGGCTGAATTGACAACAACACCATTTGGCCTTCAAGTAGCTCCAATTGGGCTCCAATGCTTCCATCTCTTGGTCCGGCCTCTTTCCTTTTAGTTCCTTGTGCCAATAAGCTTTGTATGGACTTGTTAAACATTTCTCTAAGCCTCTTGGTTCCTGCTCTTGTCTTGGGCGGATCCTTCATGATAGTTATGGCTTGTTCAGCTATCATCTCTTCTATAGTCTTGCTAGAGTTGATGTCCTCATCATTCCATCCTTCTTGAGAAAGTTCTGGCCTCATAACACTTTCATCTANGCCTCATAACACTATGGACTGAAGCTCGTCTCCTACATCAGCTAAGGTTGACCAGAGACTAAACAAGAGAGATCCAAGGTCTTGCATGGAAGGAGGGGAAACACCAACCACATGAGCAAGCGCGAGCACACCATCAACGAGGCTACGAAACCCGCCACGATACCAATTGCGGAGGTCTAACGTAATGATGGGTGTTAAGTGTTGAGAGCAAACAACAATTAAATTTATAGATTCAACAAATGCACAACATACTATGTAGTTGTATGCACTTGAGGTTCGTACCCAAGGGAGTAGTGGTTGCAACAATAGGAATGCAAGGACCTATGTCAATCTAGAGCAATAGAGAGATGGATGATGCAAAATTAGAAACTAAAACAAGAAACAAACAAAACAAGAAACAAGCGAATGCAACTAATCATAGCCAAACCAACAATCAAAGCAAACAAGATAAAAGCAATGCAAAATGCAATTGAAATTAAGCTAGGAAATGACAATATGATAAAAAGCGAATGATCTAGGCAATGAAAATCAACATAGGGACAAGGCAAATGAATGAATGATGCAACAAGGAGCCAATGAATGCACCACCTAGGGCATGGAACACAACAATCAAAGCTAGACTAGCCCACTCTCATAGTACTAATCACTATTCAAGAGAAATGACCCAACTAAACTCTCATTTGTTAGATCAAGACTCCCAAATGCTTTACAATCAAGTCCACTATGACCAATCAATCCCATCACATCATCTCTCGAAGGCTATTGATAAAGATCCCTAAAATAGGCTATCAGGAATTTCATCAAACACCTCTCGGGCGATAATCTTCCTAGCATCTAAATCCATGTGATCAAAATGAATCTAGCATTAAGAGCACCTAGATAGGAGATTCTAACAATTCTAAACATCAAACAATCAAAGCCAAGCCCTAAATCTAACCAAAACCTAAATCATTCTAGTAGACTACTCACTCATGATCAAATTGAAATCAAACAAGCAATAAAAGCAATGCATAATGAAAAAGGCTAGAGAAATAAACAAGAGATTCTTAATTAGATTAGAAATGACCCAAAAATATGAATCATCCAAGTGGATCTCAATGCTTGTTCTCAATCACCTTCAAAGATGTTCTTGAGAGAAAAGAGAGAAAAACTATAGATAGATCTTAAAAACTTTAGATAATGAAAATCATAATGTGTTTGATGGTCCATCCATGTATTTATACCTCTTGGGATTAGGGTTTTAAGTCACTTAAATCAAACCAACTAAACCGGGATAAACCGATTTTAACTATAAAAAAATCAAAGTAAATTGTTGTGGTTCACGCGTCTTGGGCAATGCGGGTCTGGTCGAAGGTCATGGCTGGTTTGCGGTTAGCGGCCTACGCAGGTTGTGGGTCCGGTCGAGGGTTGTCCGTGGATATCATTCCATTCCTGCGACTAGTGCAGGTCGCGGGTCTGGTCACGACCTGCTTCTGTGAGTGACATTCCATACCCGCGACTAGTGCAGGTCGCGGGTCTGGTCACCGCCGGCCCTTGTCCATCTCTTCGGGCCATGGCCTTGGTATGTCGCCCGCGGCCGACCTTCATGATTTTGTTTTATTTTTCAAGTTTTTTTCTGGGCCTTCTCTTCTTTAAGCATAAGTCCACTCTCCAAGCATCCAACTTCATCATTTGAGCTTCAATCTCCATAATGTAAGGTCCCAATCACTTAGAAAGACTGAAAAACAAGAAAATGTGCAAATGCAAAGCCTAATGACTCTAATGCATGAAAATGACCCTATGTGAACCTAAAATGATATGTAGTGTAACAGAATGACTAGAAAATGATGCTAAAATGAAATGAAAACTAGGCTAAATATAAAGCACATCAACTCCCCCGGACTTGCCTTTTGCTTGTCCTCAAGCAAACAAGATAATACCCCGAAGAAGAAGTTGAGACCGGGAATTCAAAGCCAAAGCCAAACTGATGCAACGCTAAGCTCAATAACCAAGTTAGTAATTCTATGATGCAAAGCAAGCTTAAAATCTTAGTCATACCCATCACAACTTAACTCAAATTCAACCTCAATCTACACAATGCATTCAAATCTACCAACCCTTTTATCATTCATTAAAATTTCAAACCGTGAATCATACTATGCAAATTCAATGACCTCATTTGGCTAAGGGTAAAGTTAAGAGATAAAAATGATCTCTTCATCCATGAGGTTCAATGTGTTCAATGTAGCGATCTCTATGAATGAAATGAGCTTTAGAAGAATGTTAAAGGTCCAAGCCAATCTATGCATACTAAGATAGAATCCCATTTACCCAAGTACCCATAATTGAGCCTAACCTAAAGCTAAATCTAATCCCCAATGATCCTACTTTTCCACCCTTTTCTCAAAAGGCAATTCTCACCTCTTTTTATTCCTTTTTTGGATCAACTTTCAACTTCTTTGCTTCATCAAATTCTAAGGAGAGGGGTGTATAATTTAGGACATCTAGCGGATTTGGCTTTACTTACACTTATGGCTCAACTTCTTTTAAATCCTTTTGATTCTAATCTTTTCCTTTTTCATCCCTTTGAACCACTTAATCACTTATATGCTTCCAAAACCCTTTACTAGACCCTTTTTCTTCAAAATTCAATACCCTTTCTCTCCTAATCTTTTCTTGAACAATCATAACCAATCACTTTATATCAACCTTTTCCCAACTCAAACTTTTTAAGCTCCATAACATATATACTCTCACACCCAAGATAAATGGTCCTACCTAGTCCTATTCGATTCAAAAAGTGTGAACCGAAACTAGATGAGAAACCATCTTTGTCGGCCCAAACCTAACACTTTCTACCAAGTTCATTTCAGAAATAAGGACCAAAACACTCACAAAACATGATGGCTTGAAAGAAGGCAAGGCTAAGGGTGTGGAAACTAATCCATATAATGAATTAGCTACTTGGATCACAAGAGTGGTAAAATGATAAAAGAAATCCAAGTATGTGTATGTGAATCCATGAGTTCATCTACAATGCATAGCATGATAATTATGAGTCAATATTAGTTTCCAATAGATAAGGGTGGCATCAAATCAAAGCATGCTTCAACTAATAAGAACCTAAGATCAAGCATTCCAAGCATGGTTCGATCTTACCTTTCAACAAGCAATTTATGCATCAAACAATTATTAACTAGGGCATTGAACTTAGCAAATGGATCATCAAGCTTATGATGCCTAATCATTCCCATGAAATCCTAGAATGAAACTAAGACTCAATCCTAAAGCAAGTGATATGCAAATGCAACTATATGCTATGCTTGTTTTTGTGCTTTTTTCAAAAACTTTCTATGCAAAAATCGAAAAAAATGACTCTAAGGAATAGAAAACAACAAAACTAAAAAAATCATTAGCCACTAGACTCCCTCCCCCGGACTTATTTCTCACCGTCTCGGTGAGATAACAAGCTCAAGAGAAAGAGACCTCAAACACAAACATAAAAATACAAAAGAAAAACTATGTACAAAGTTAGGGATTGGTACCTTGTTTAATGATTAAGTTTCCCATATGTCGTCTCGACATAGAGGTCTATGGAGATTGCATCCCAATCCATTTCTCTTTGAAGAGGGATCTTATCTTGATCTTGGGCCGATCCTTGATGTTCCGCAACTCTCTCGTCCACTTGTTCCTCACTTAGTGTAGGCGCTTCTTCATCATCCGAAACATACCCTTGAAGAGTCTTGATCTTTCTCTTTATCCAACCTAGTCTTTTGATGATCTTGACTTGGTTTTTGATGATGGTTATGAGTGACTTATCCTTGGGCGTCCTTGGTGCAAATTCAACGGTTGGGATTTCCCATCCTAGCAAATCCGAGACATTGTTAGGTGCATTAAATGAAGAGGCTTCATCAGATTCTTCTCTCTCCCAATACTCGAACATAATGTTCTCCAATTTATCCAATGAAGTCTTCTCCGGGCATGGTAAGAAAAGAGTTTTGAATTCTCTTTTCCTAGTCATATAGGAGAAATGTCTTAATCCACCCTTCCACACCAAAATCTTAGTTCTCACAAAGTAGCTCCCATCCATTGAGTCAGTTGCTCTATCCGCCAAAAACTTATTGTAGGGTAATCCCATATGTTCCCAAAGTGGCGCTATTATTCTCGTCATTCTACAAACTTGCTGATTATACCGAACCTTAAGCATAGAGTTAACAAAGATGCATCAAAGGTTAACATTGCTTTGTGGAGGTTCATCAATGCATGGTGTACCATCTTCCCACTTAAGAAATAGGTATAATCCAGTGTACAACATGCAAAGCTCGGTCATAGTTATCGTTCCGGTCTCGCCCCTAGAGCACATGGTGTTGGCTAAGAACTTAGCTACCACACGGATGACCGAATTAAAAATCCAACAATTTTTAGGTAAACCACCTAACCGCCCGGTTGCTATCAAGTCCCAAAATGAGTTTGCTTCATTAAACCGAAGATAGAAAGCTTCCCCTCCATATGGAAAACCATAGACTTCACACAATTCTTTCATTGCAATGCTATAACTCTCACCATGCATCTTGAAGTGTAATGTGGGCTCATCCGAAATTGGGTTGTCTTGATTCTTGTAGTCCAATCGAACCGTCCCAAAAAATTTCTTTGCCGGCTCCGGATACACCAAATACTTCAATGTTGCAAACTTTTCCAAACCTATGTTCTTGAGAATAGCAAACACATCATCTTTGATTCCCATTGCCTCAAATGTGTTGGTCCGAAGGTAGTGGGTGGGTTTGTACATAACCGCAAGTTGTTTATCGAAGGATTCTTGCTCGGACTTAGAGAAGGGAACCTTCCCTCTTGGAGGTAAATCCATGTTTGCGAACGTATTTTGGTGTAGCTCCTTGAGGGTTGCCTTCTCCTTTTCGCTCATCTTCTTTTTCGATTTTGGTTCACTCCCTCTTGGACACTTAGAATTCTTCTTTGGCCCTTCATTAACCATCTTCCCTTTCCCTTTTGATGTCCTTGAAACCTTGTTAGCATGATCATTGGTCTTTGGTGCCATTTTCTACAAAAATAAACAACACAAGTTAATTCAATAGAATGGCAATGAGAATGTGCTAAATTTATGCCAATATCAATCAAAGAACATTCAAATATGGTTATTGGCAATTAAATGAGCAACCATTCAATAATATTTAAGCTTAAGATCAAGCAAGACAAGATATTTGGCAAGTGGAATCAATGAAATGAACAAGTCAACAAAAATCAACAAAAGTCAACAAAAGTTCTTGGTCAACAAAAAGTCAACATAAGATTCAATCAATAGATCCTAAAATTTAGCAAGGATAAGGTTGAATTTTCCCATGTAGTACAATGAATTATTGCTAATTATGCTAAAAGAAAGGGATTAAAACCAAAATCAAGAATTTTCCTCAAAATTATTTTCTTGCTCAGGAACACATTCAAATCTCAAGAACAATAAATCTCAATTCCTCTAATTAGCTATAATCCTTTTGAATTCAAGCTCAAATCAAGTTACCCAAACAATTTCTAACCATTTCCAAGCTAAACCAACCATAAAACAACTTATTTAACCATCAACTCAATAATTGAAAATTTGAGTAAAAATGAAGAAATGAGAGGAGATTTCACTTATCTTGTTGGTTCTTTGCAAAAGAAATGAGTAATCTTGGAAGAAATGAAGAAAAGATTTGAAAAGTCACTTAGAAAACTCTTGAAATTCAAATATGAAAATCGAAATTTTGAGACTCTAGAAAGAGAGTTTTTGTTGTTCTTGAATAAAAGTGAAATGGAGTGAGTGAAGAAGAAGAAGAAGAAACAAATGAGTATATAATTTTTTTTTTTTTACTAACTCTCGACCGCGGCCTCGAGCTGTGTTGGCCGCGGGTCGTGTTTTTGTTGTCTGCGTGCTTCTCTTGGGTAGCTCTTCGACTTGCTTCGGTCGCGGGTCATGTTGAGCTAACCCGCAAACTTCTCTTGGTAATGGTCGCGACCCGTCTTGGTCGAGGGAGAAGGGTTCTCGGTCGCGGCTTTAATTGGGACTGGTCGCGAGATGCTTTGGGATCTCTCGGACGTGGCCGCGACCTGCCTTGGTCAAGAACCATGTCCCGCAGGTAGAGTTCTCGACCGAGACCCATCTCCTCTATCTTCATTTCTTCTCTTCAATCTCCATTACTTTTGGATCATTAAGCTCATTAGTTTTCAACCTACATCAAAAATCAAACAACAAGAAAGTCCGAAAACACCACAAAACTTACAAGATCAACAATAACCACATCAAAAAGTTCTAAAATAAAGTTTAAAAACCATATTTACAAAGGATATGCTTGGGATTACCTCCCAAGTGCGCTTGTTTAACGTCTCAAGCTCGACGTTGTTTCCCACGTTTTTATGCGGTTAAAGGAACGGAGAGTGGATTCTTCTCCACTAACGCGTCCTTAAAGCTTGTAGCAACCCCTTTGTCAACCAATCTTGATGAACTCCCTTTATCAAAACCATCCTCCGAAACATCCTCGAATCTTGGAGCTTCGATTCCGTACCCTCCATAGTCTATCATACCACAGAATGTACCAAGTCTTGGCTTAATGGGGTAAGCAACTTGATGATTTACCTTTTCTAGCACAACCACATTGTTCACAAAATCGATCCATGCACCAGCGGTATTTAAAAATGGCCTTCCCAATATGAATGGGATCTTGCAATCCTTATCCATCCTTACTACCGCAAAATCTATTGGGATTACGCAATTTCCAATTTTCAATGGATAATCAACTAGTCTCCCAGCCGGATATTTTGTAGAAGAGTCTCCAAAAGAGATTGGAGTTTTATAATCTACAATGTTGGCTCCTAGCTTCTTAATGATGTCTAGAGACAAAACATTGATACTAGCTCCGCTGTCACACAAGGCATTATCAAACACGAGATTTCCAATTGTGCAAGGGATTACAAATGATCCTTGGTCTCCTTCTTTTTTCAACACCTTAGGTTCCGGTGGCATCAGGCTCCTCCATTAGCCAGTAGTTTCTCAACTTTCTCCCGGTTAGGTAAGAGTGCCTTCATGAAAAGAATTTGAGCCGGACTAGAATGGAGGTTTTCACCATGTGGCATGGGAACTCCAATTGCGGTCATATTCCCTTTAAACCTTAATAACACACTCTTTTGAGCCTTAGTCAAAAATCGTCCCGGAAATGGAAGTGGCGGCACATAAGTAGGAGGTTTATCCGGTTTTTGTTTCTTATCTACTCCCTTTGCACCATTTTCCTTATCAACAATAGCTTCATCATTCAAAACCCTTAGCTCCTAACTCGAATTCCTCTCAACTTTCACTTGAATTTCAGTTGAAGCTCCCATTTCAACACTAGCAACCATGTCTTCAATCTTGTCATATTTCTTGACCTCACGAACCGTCTTCAATGTGACCTCTTCCTTCACAACTCTTCTTACTAAAGCTTCAACCTTCTCAACTTCCTTACTAGCCTTAATCCTTGCATCCTCTTTTTTACAATCCATAACCCAATTGTCATATTCTTTACCTTCTCCATAAAGGGCCAATGCAAGTTCTTCTAGGTCTCTTTGATTATCCTCCATAGAGAAAATCACATTGCAATACTCTTTTGGGTTTTGCTCGGCTTTACCCGGAAGTTTTCCTTGTGGCCTTTGACTAGAAGAAGCTATTTGAGAAACTTGATTGTCCAAGGTCTTCAAGTGAGAATAAATGTCACAAAACTTGGTCAATGACTCATTGTAGTGCATGTCCACTTTACTCTCTATCTTGTTTAATCTCTCATTAGTTTCTTGTTGTCCCTTTAGTTGACCCTCAACAATTTGTTTCAACATGAGCTTGATGTCAACATCTTCACTAACATGCTGTCTTGGATAGTTGTCAACTCTTGGTTGCGCTAGAGGTCTTGGATTTTGGACATTAGGTGGTTGAGATCCACCTTGAGGTCTCTATTGGTTGTTTTGGCCTTGAGTTTGGTTTCCATAAGGCCTTAGCTAAAATAGATGGTATGTATTGGCCATTGGTTGTCTTGGTGGATACCTTTGGTCTTGAGGATTTGCCACATTGTTATTCCTATAAGATAAGTTGTTATTGTACCATTGGTTTTGGTTATAGGGTCGGTTATTGTAGCTATTCTCTTGATAACTATTTTGATTTCCCAAGTAGCTACATTTTTCTTGAAACACTTCACTGCTCTCATAACTCATCTCTTATACTACTTGCTGCTCAATGCCGACTTCACCAACGTAATTAACCGGCTTCTGAGTCCTTAAGAAGATCTTGCTCAACTTGTCGATCTTGTCATTGAGTTCCTTGTACTTTCGGTCGCTCGAATCCGAATCTCTAACCGTTCGATCATAATCCCCACCATAGCATGCCTCACTTTGAGCCAAGTTCTCAATTAGTTGCTCACCTTGATCCACAGTCAAACTTGCAAAATTACCATAAATAGCTGTGTCCAACACTCTCCTATAATGCTCAAGTGTGCCTCAGTAAAATATCCCTAGCAAATTCTCCTTGGGAATTCTATGATGTGGGCAACACCTAATGTACTCTTTAAGCCTTTCCGAAGCCTCATACAAGTTCTCATTGCTTCTTGGCTTGAAGCTCGAGATATCATTCCTAAATTTGGCCGTTTTTTGCTTTGGATAGAACTTGGTGATAAATTCCTTCTTCACCATATCCTATGTTGAAACCAATTCGGAAGGAATATTCCTTTTCCATTGAGCCGCCTTATTGCCAAGTGAGAATGGAAATAGTATCATCTTGATAGCATCTTCATGAACCCCATTCATCTTGACCATCCTATATAGCCTTTTAAAGCGGTCCAAGTGGTCCAATGGATCTTCAAGAGGCAAACCATTCTATTGTTGGTTTTGTGCCATGTTGATCAAGCTTGATTTAACCTCAAAGTTGTTAGACACTATGTTTGGAGTAGGAATTCCGTAGCGTACTTCCCAAAGATTTGGTTCATCAAAAGCTCCAATTGGCCTAGCATTGGCCAGAGGTGTTTCAAAAACCGGGAGATCTTTTTTATGCTCCCACTCCATTCACATGAACACGTGGAGGTATTTGTTCAACCAGAGGAACTCCTAAGTTCTCCATTCCTAACCAGTGGAGGTGATCCTCTCTCTCTTTCAACGGTCTTTTGTTAGCCAATCTTCTAATAGACCTCTCTAGAGCAAGTATATCCGGATTCTCAAGAATGGGTCCTTGTGAGCTCCAGAGTTGCATACACCTACAAGAAAGACAACAAAGAAGAAACAAACGACAAGACAAAACGCAAAATGACAAAGTAAATAAACTCTAGTCTCAACTAGAACCTAAAACCTATTGGTAACGCAAAAATTCCCCGGCAACAGCGCCAAATTGATGGGTGCTAAGTGTTGAGAGCAAACAACAATTAAATTTATAGATTCAACAAATGCACAACATACTATGTAGTTGTATGGACTTGAGGTTCGTACCCAAGGGAGTAGTGGTTGCAACAATAGGAATGCAATGACCTATGTCAATCTAGAGCAATAGAGAGATGGATTATGCAAAATTAGAAACTAAAACAAGAAACAAACAAAACAAGAAACAAGCAAATGCAACTAATCATAGCTAAACCAACAATTAAAGCAAACAAGATAAAAGCAATGCAAAATGTAATTGAAATTAAGCTAGGAAATGACAATATGATAAAAGCGAATGATCTTAGCAATGGCAATCAACTAGGGACAGGGAAAATGTATGAATGATGCAACAAGGGGCCAATGAATGCACCACCTAGGGCATGGAACACAACAATCAAAGCTAGACTAGTCCACTCTCATGACACTAATCACTATTCAAGAGAAATGACCCAACTAAATCTCATTTGTTAGATCAAACCTCCCAAATGCTTTACAATCAAGTCCACTATAACCAATAAATCACATAACATCAGCTCTCGAAGGCTATGTAGAAAGATCCCTAAAATAGGCTATCGGGAATTTTATCAAACACCTCTCATGCAATGATCTTCCTAGCATCTAAATCCATGTGATCAAGATGAATCTAGCATTAAGAGCACCTAGATAGGAGGTTCTAACAATCCTAAGCATCAAACAATCAAAGCCAAGCCCTAAATATAACCAAAACCTAAATCATTCTAGTAGACTACTCACTCATGATCAAATTGAAATCATACAAGCAATAAAAGCAATGCATAATGAAAAAGGCTAGAGAAATAAACAAGAGATTCTTAATTAGATTAAGAAATGACCCAAAAATATAGATCATCCAAGTGGATCTCAATGCTTGTTCTCAATCACCTTCAAAGATGTTCTTGAGAGAAAAGAGAGAAAAACTATAGGTAGATCTTAAAAACTTTAGATAATGAAAAGCATAATGTGTTTGATGGTCCATTCATGTATTTATACCCTTTGGGATTAGGGTTTTAAGTCACTTAAATCAAACCAACTAAACCGGGACAAACCGGTTTTAACTATAAAAATAATCAAAGCAAATTGTTGTGGTTCACGAGTCTTGGGCAATGCGGGTCACGGGTCTGGTCGAGGGTCATGGCTGGTTTGCGGTTTGCGGCCTATGCAGGTCGCGGGTCCGATCGAGGATTGTCCACGGATATCATTCCATTCCCGCGACCACTGCAGGTCGCGGCCGGCCCTTGTCCATCTCTTCGGGCCGCGGCCTTGGCAGGTCGCCTGCGGCCGGCCTTCACGATTTAGGCCAATTTTTCAAGCTTTTCTCCGGACTTTCTCCTCTTTAAGAATAAGTCCACTCTCCAAGCATCCAACTTCATTATTGGAGCTCCAATCTCCATAACCTAAGGTCCCAATCACCTAGAAAGACCGAAAAATAAGAAAATGTGCAAATGCAAAGCCTAATGACTCTAATGCATGAAAATGACCCTATGTGAACCTAAAATGATATGTAATGTAAAGAAATGACTAGAAAAAAATGCTAAAATGAAATGAAAACTAGGCTAAATATGAGACACATCATGTAACCGTACCAACAATTTTGGCTCATATTTGAAACCTTCTCCTTACCTCAAAAATGATAAAATAAAAACCAGAGAGAAGAGCAAAGAGGGACACGTGAGGTGGAGCCGGAGCTGTGGGAGTCTCCGCTCGCCTCTCCCAAAGGTAAGATGACGACAGCGGCTGAAGACGATAACGTTTTAAAATATCTCTCATGACGGAGAGAGAGAACTGACACTGTGCTTCTTTTATCTACACACTTTTTTGTGGTAGTTGCAATGAGTGTGTGGTTAGTTGCCAATCCATAAATCACTTCAGCATTAAGAAAATCTTTTCTCCTATTATAAAGTCTCAATAATTCCATTTTCGCCTTTTGACAATCATTATGATCTATCATTTAGGGGTGTAATGAAACATTGATTTTAAGTTATTTGGATTTAAGTGACATATCATCTCTTACTTAAATATGGTTTTCTAAAAATCATTTAAAATATAATGTTATTGAACTAGTGATTTCAAAAAACACAATCAAATTCACTGTTATTGGAAAATTTTAATGATGCGATTTTAAGTGATTCTATAGAATTCTAGAGTTATTTAGAGCATTCCTCTAATTGAAAACACAAAAATCCAAATCTTATGCAGGTGACCTTTACTCTAGTGGCATGTAATAAGTCCACTAAAAGTATGTGCACTTGCACATCCTGGATCGAGTCTCGCTGCCTACATTATTATGTAGGAACATAGCTAATTGGCCGGTCAATTTGTGGTCCAATGTCGACTAAAAAAAATCCAAATCTCATAATTTTAAGTGGAATTTTAGAGGATTTCGTGACAAATCATAAAAACTTCCCTAAATTTATCTAAAATCATCATATATTTAGTTGAGTTTTTTTACAACTATTTTTGAATGTATGAGTGAGAGAAACCTTATTGATGTTAGAATTAGGAGTCGAAGTCACGATTACAGTGAGACCTTTCTGATTTGAAAATTAGAAAAAATAATGGATATATAATATCATCTCAAATTAATGGTTCAACTTCCATGAAGATCAAAGTAACGCACAAAGACTTCAAAAGTTGTCTACTATAATAAGTAATAACAACTCATATTAATTTTATTACATAATGAATTAGTTATGAAAATTTTCTTTTATACCTAATAGTAATGAGAAAAACAAACAACTTATGTTATGCATAATTTTATTAAAACATGAGAAATTTGAAGGTAGTATTCCCTTATCATAAATATATGATTTGAGGGATTTACTAAGGGCGAGGGCAATCGTAATTACATTTGCAAGCAGGAGGTTGAGTGTGGTTAGGTTGAATGCAAATACCCTTGTCGCCATGTCTCTTGCGTGCACATGCAGAGGCACATTTGTCTTGTACACAATCTTTTCTTGTTATTAACTCACCACATTTGCCCTCCTTCGGGTGTTTTCCCTTTCCCTCTACCATTCTTGTTATCCCTTTTTATTACACATACAAATATCTCACTAATTTATTTACAAAGCAACTATTTCCTTTTTAATTACTTTTTAACAAAATTGACCAAATAATTTCATTCGCTATTATATTATTTCATAAGAAAAAATAGGTTTTTTATTTCTAACTATGACTCATGCAGCAAGAAATGACAGAATGGACACAAGCAAAGTGTCGAACAAATCATGTATCCCAACACGGATTACGAAGCTCAGATTCGATTTGGTCAGAGGTGTCTCTACCCTTGACCGTGAACCCATCTTTTGCGGGTTATAGATGCTTCGTTGATGCCTCTTGGAAAAGTTCAGACCTTGTTTCGGGTCTGGGGTGGATTTGTTTTTCGGACGCTGTACATGCAGATTATTGGGGAGCACGACAAATTCGGAGAAGTCTCTCGGCATTGCACTCGGAGGTGGAAGCTGTTCTATGGGCTATGGAATCTCTGATTCTTTACCAGCTCCTAGAAGTGGAGCTAGCTACAGATTGTTCGGATGCTCTGAAGTTACTCAATCCAGAAGATTGGCCGGCTTTTCAACCATACCAAGAAGATTTCTACAGGTTGAAGTCTCTTTTTAGTGCTTTCTCTCTTCATGTAATTCCGCGCTCTATAAACCATAAGGCTAATGCTTTAGCTCGTTCTTCGAGAGAGTCACCTATTGGTATAGAAGTGTAACTTATTCTTATACCCTTTTGGAAATTTATAATATATGTTGACAAAAAAAACTATGACTCATGCATTAAATAACCATTAAAAATTGGTATTAGCATTGCAGAAAAATAATAAATTACTCACAGTTAAATTCATGTTGGATGATCAATAAATACAATAAGATATAACTGTAAATACAAACCTAGAACGAGGATGATGAAGATACTTAAAACGGTGACGGAGTGTTGGAGATATTTACTCATATTGGATAATAATTGCAAGTGAACTAATAAAGTTTTACAAATATAAGAAAAAAGAAGAACAAATTGTACATATATAAAAAAAAATTTTATTTTTTTATCTTTCCCAGATCTGAAAACTTTGTCTTTGATAAACTAGAGAAAATAACTCTAAGAGAACATATAATGAATGGCCAAAACTAAATGATCCAACAACTTTTTGTGAAAAAATAATTAATAGAGCTTGTCAATAACGATTTAAAAAGTAACATATTTGTTTAGGATATATATATTTCCCAATTTTTTCAATATCGAATTAATAGCTCAGTTTTCATGCACTATGAAGTAACACATTGTATAATGATATATAACTGACTATTTTTCACTACTCAATTACAAAAAGAAAGAAATATGTATTACTACAAAGACAAGAGAAAAAAAGAATGGAAGCACTTTTACAAAAAAAGGAAGAGAAAAAACAGGAAAAAAACCCCGAATGGAAGCAAACACTTTAGGGCGTGTAGTAAACCTAGAATTTAAAGAGATTTGATGGAGTTTAGATTTTGATAGATTTTGAAAAGTTTAAATGAGTTTTTAGATTATTTGAAATGATTTAAGTTGATTTTTAAAAATAATTATATTGTGATTTTAGGAGATTTAATTATAAACCATTGTGATTTTAGGAGAGTTAAGAATTATTTTGTTTTTCATGAAATATAATAACAACAATCTCTGTTTCTTATGATATCAAGTACGCATCTGTGAGGTTTGTAACTTTTGCATCAGTTTGTTTCATGACTATCTCACCTCAATCATTATGACAGTCATCTGAATTTAACTTAATTAACCGAAATGATCTGTAAAAGGTTTCAAACAGATATCGTCTCATGCACTACAACAAAAATGGGTATTGTTAGCTTACGATAAACACTATCTTAAGTAATACATAGCATTTTAAAAAACGCTATGTATGCCGAAAGTATAATAGGATACATAACATTTTAGAAAACTCTATATATGCCAGAGCTATAATAGAGTCAGTATTTACCATAGCGTATATTTGCTTATCGAATTTCTTTGTATAACACAATATCCTCGCTATTATATAATTTTTTATAACAATATTTTGATGCTGTAAAACCGTTATTAATAACATAATATAGTTAATGTTGTTTGCTTAATATTAGCAATAATGTTTTGCTACAATACACGTAATATTAACAGTAATATTTTGCTATTATTCCATTTTATGATTACCGTATATATTAGCTACGAGTTAGTATTCAACTTTATGATCTGCATCTGAAAGCCTGATAGAATAATTAAATCTGACATCAATATCAAAAATCAAACCATAATATATCATCCCAAAAGACATGAATCCATACATTAGTCAAGTACCAAACCATTACCAAACCTACATAGTGTTCTTACATCATAGACTACAACATACTACAGTAATTCTGATACATTAATCAAAGCATAATTACTGTCTTATGGCCAAGCAATAGTTGTACCTAATGCATCTTCCATGTATTTGATTTCATAACTAGGCTTCTAAACTGCAGTATCTGTGACCTTTATAACATAACCTAAACTCAAACCTGCCATATGTAAATTTCCACTTGAGTCCTGGGATAAGCATACTACACCATGTGAATCTCTTTACCTAAAATGAAAGTTAAAAATCCCAGATACTATTAATCTAGTTTTCCATTCAAATCGCTCAGTGCATAATTCACATTGAGACCATTCCAAAGAAACTTTTGATATATTGTGTGAGTCTAGAAAAAGGAAGGTTAGATTACCTTATTGTTTAGACCAAAAAAAAAAAAAGATTCCCTTATTGTTTGTTGGTTCCGACTGTGGAGAGACTTGAGCAATGGGAGCTTTCAGCTTCCTTGTATCCCAAAATTTCAAGCACTAAGAGAATGGCAGGAAAGAATAGAAGCAAAGGATGTAAAACAAAGTAAGTGAATGTGGAAAACATAAGGTTGAGTATAAACTAAGTAGGAAGAGGGAAAGCGGTAGTTTGGTTCCAACCTGAATCTTATGTATAAAACTAAGTGTTTCCTCAAACCCAACGACTTTCTTATGTGTACTATCAGACATAAAGTGCTTAAACTCTATATCAAATCCGTATGACCACCAAATAAGATGGAAACCTGTAAAAGATTTGTAAAACTCAGTAAAAAATAGCAGGAAAGATAAAGAAAATCCGTATAATTCAGTATGCCTCATGGTAGACCTCAGTAAGACTTATATCTTCAAGCCTTGACTTGAAAGTAAACAGAGAGAAGCAAAAAGTTATAGATATGATGTTAGACCTTAGCAGCTCGTTCTTCAGTCTGCCACCTATTACATTTCAAGCAATACTAAGGGTTAGGTAAATATCTTAAAAAAGAATAAGTAGTTGATGAATAAAAAGAGAGACACACACAAACTTCCACTCAATATAAATAGAAAAAAAAGAATAATCATAACTCCTCAAAACTACTTGCAGCTCACGTTCCTATCTAGAATTTTTTGCTTTTATAATCTGTCCAATGAAAACAATGATACTACTATTATAATGAAAGTAGGAGAAACAAACCAGAATTTGTTGAAAGAGAACACATTGATTTGCAGTTCCTCTGTGTCCAATAAGAACTCATGTACACTTATTCTCCTCTACATTCCACACAATAATCTGCATTGAAGCGTATATAAATGCCAAGCAATCCTGCAAGCTCTTCATCGATCCCTACCCTTACAAAATGAACAATTATGATCAGTGATCAATACGTCCTGAGTAAATATTATACATATCAACTCAGAGAATTAACAATTGCTAGGTACAACATTAAGTCAAACCTTAAAACAATGTATTAGTTCATATAAGTCAGCAGTTAAACAATGTATTATTCTTATTAACGACCAAAAATTACAGTAAAAGAGTTGTTGGCACTTTGTATACGATCTTATTATCTAAAATATGATCTTATTATATACTTTGAGTTGTTAATACGTGAGATACCAAACCAGATATTGAGAGCAACATTCAATCTAAGTACCTTTGAGAAGCTCATTCAGGAAATCAAGAAAAGCTTGTTCAGGAAATCAAGCAAACACATGAAGCTTAGCCTACAAATGGAGTAAAAGCTGTAAGATTAAGACAGGAAAAAAGTAAATAAAACCTGAGTCAAAATGAACAAATCGACAAGGCTTCCCGAACACTTTAAACATCATGTTTAAACCACATATAAGCTAATATGCCAAATAATCTTAAAGAAAGTAACATAGAAGACTTACGGTTTTCTCTTCTTCCTTACAGTCGGAAATCATTCTTCCTCACAGACAATTTTTCTGCTTCCGTACGCTTTTCTTCAAAATCGCCGAAGCTTGATAAACTCACAAAAAAGTAAAATGAAATCAAATACCGAATTCAAAAACTAGGGCAAAATCGAAATCCAATACTGAATCGAGTTTCGAATTCGTCAAAAAAACTGTAAATCGATTATATGAGAGAGGAGACATACCAATTTCAGACTCAAGACTAGGGCAAAATCAAGTTGACACTTGAAGCTTTTCGACCACGGTGATACTTTCGTCGATGAAGAGACTGAGCGGTGGAGGAGATTTGATTATCTCGAAATTTGATTCTTTAGGGTTCATCTGAGAAGAGAGAAACAATAAGACTCGATTATTGTTGCATCGTGAAAAGAGAAACAAAAATAGGCTAAGTTTCTTTAGTACCGCGAAAAGTCAAAAAAAATTTACTCCCAACTCATTTTAGCTTCCCGCTCAAATTTATTTTTATACTCTTAGCATTTAAAAAACGCTATTATAAAGAATTCAAAATCCAAATAAATCTATAATAGCATTTGTGAAAAAACCGCTGTCATAATCTGCTATCAATAGCAATAATTTTTGTAGCAATACTTGATCATCTATCACCCAAGTTGGAACTTTGATTTTAAGAGAAAGAGAAAGATTACAAAGAAAAAAATGAAGTGAAAGCAAGAATATAAATGAAAGAAAAAGCAAACATGAATCTTCGATATCCAATAAATATGCAACGTTGTACTCTTTAACAATCAATCTGTTTTACCGTTGGCTACTCAAATTCCATAACATCAAAAAATTCACAAGTGAATTTAGCCATCTATCGAGATAATGTACAACACGACAGCACAAAAAATTAGACCTATATTAAAGAGTTCTCAAAATTTGTAATACTTCAAACTGCAGCGCAAAGTCTCGGAACAGTCTCTGAATCGGAAGTACACAATTCACCAGGGTTGTCTCTGTAATTCTATATGTGACTTGAACAAACATCTGAAGATCAAAACATGAACTGATGATCTGGAGATTGAGATAATAAAAAGTATCATTTTGATGATCAAGATGAAGATTAATCTGTTATTTCATAGAGTTGGTGAAGATGAAATCACTTTTTTTTTTCTTTCTCAAATCACACCTTGGTGGATGAGTTTTTGATATGTTTTTTTTATCGCAAATCTCATTTCAGATTGCATAATTATTTAAAGACATCTAAATATGTTGCCGGAAAATTTTGAAGCGAAAGATACATTCTTATTATTGAAATATAATATTGAGAACAGACTACTCCGAATCACTTCCATACTCATCGGGTTCTGTGTCAGAATTATCTTCCGACCCTTCACCAAACTTTGAGGTCAACCCCAAGTAAAATCTCAAGTGGGCCTAATGTCCCCGGTGAAGCCTGTTGCATGGCATCGTGGTCTGAATCGCCGTATAGTCTTCCTGTGGGGGTGATTGATGTCACACTGATCTACCCATCAGACTAGTTTGACACGCGTGGATAAGACACTTGATCGGCTTGCGAAGCAGGATGAATGGGTCGTATTTTTCCAATTTCCATCTTGAGTTTACGGATGTGACACCAAATTCATCAACACACACACCGACTCACAGAATAGGGTTGTACTAGTCACAGTAGAAGACAATGCACTTTAAGTCAAACAACCCAGGATAGTGAACCTCCAATATCTCTCGTAAAACACCATAGTAGACAATATCACTCGAGGTAAAAGATTTTTCGTAATCACTTGTTGGTCTTTTTATTCCTGGTCTCAGAATTTTGAAACCCCGAGTGAAATACATAGGAAACGATTTAGCGATTAGTAGAGGACCCAATACAAAATCTTCCAACCATGTGGGAAATGTTTGTCCCATCGTTGACACATGTGTGACCTATGATTTTTGTTTTTGTTAGTTTACAGTTGGAACCCACTGTACGGATATTGTATGAAACTCACATAAAATTTTAACCAGTCAGTGAACTCGTCATCCTTTGTATTTTGTAGTTGTTCTTCAGAGTAATGCGGGTAAGCTGAGCGAATCTGAGCCATGTATAGACTGTAAAGAAGGTAGTAATGGAAGCAGTTGAGTAAACAAAATTTTATCCGATCATTTTAATAAATGATAGTACTGACCCCTCAAGTTCCCCTATCTCAGGGCAATTAGTTGCAATATACATATGAAAATGTTTAAGCTCGGGCGAGGTAAGGGTTCTGCAAATGAGTTTTCCACTTAGTCGACCTATTCGTGAAAATATATCAGGCACAAATGCTTGATAAATAGGCCACCCCCTCCATCATCGTTCCGTGTTGGGCGCCGACTCTTTGTCCGAACATTTGCCGGAAAGTATAACGAAGCACAGTTCGCAGTTTTTTCATTGATGCATTGGGCAACAATCGAACCTTCCACACGGCTCAGATTTTTTACTTTCTTCTTCAGCTTGAACATATACCTTTCAAATTGATACATCCAACGATATTGAACTGGCCCGCCAAGCTCTGCTACCAAAGAAAATGTTTAGTTTACAAATTATAGTAATTACATTAAGTAATGTGATCGGTAACCCAATAGAATAATTACCAGCTTCACGAGGGAGATGAACAAGAAGGTGTTCCATTACGTCAAAAAAGGAAGAGGGGAATATTTTCTCCAGATTGTATAAGATTATTGGAATCTTATCATTCAAATTTCTGATTCCGTCTTTCGTAAGTGTCCGCGAGCATAGATCTCGGAAAAACGCACCTAGACCTAATATAACAAAAATATTCTTATAAAATAAAATAATGTTTTTACAATTTATACCATAATTTCAAGAATCAGGTGATACCTTCAAGCGCTTCGTGTACATTTCTCGGCAGTAAATAGGCGAACGCAAAGGGGAAAAGATGTTGCATTACAACATGACAGTCATGACTTTTCATGCTACAGAATTTGCCTTCATTGCTGTCAACGCAGTTCCGTAAGTTTGAAGCATACCCATTGGAAAAAATTACCTTGTGTTTAATCTAATAAAAAAAAACATCATACATTCAAAAAACTCTCATTCGCATTAAGTTTGGTAATTAAAATGACATATAAAGAAGGTGTACAACGTCATACCTTTTTTTTTTTACTCAATCTGAAGATGGGTACAGAGCCAACGCTGTTGTTCCCTCGTATATGCAACAACTTCCTATCACATATTTTTGGTAAATCCAGTCTTGATTTTAGATTATCTTTTCTTTTCCCTTGTACATTCATAATTGTGTTGGTGGAATTATTAGACACATTCTTCTCAATGTACATGACATCTAAATAGTGTTGAAGAAGGTGATTCTTCCAATACAACAACTCTCAGAAAATACTCTTCTTATGCCAGTTATGCTACACGCCAACACCATCTACATGGTAATGTCCATTTCATCCACATCTCGCAGTTGACTCTGCACCAAAATCTCTCAGCTGCGTTAATATTTGTGCACCGTTGGGTTCTAGTGGTGGACAATACAACACTTTCTTGTTTTTAGTGAACAATGATCTACTATGACGGTATGGATGATCCATAGATAGAAAACGTCGGTGGCAATCGAACCACGATGTCTTCTGTCCATGCTTGAGTTAGAATGCTTCAGTGTTATCTTGATAGTGAGGACAAGTCAATCACCCATGCGTAGACCAACCTGATAGCATTCCATAAGCTGGAAAATCACTAATAGTCCACATCAACACAACTCTCATCTGGAAATTTCGAGCAGTTGAAACGTCAAACACGGTGGTACCACTCTCACAAAGCTGATTCAATTCATAAATAAGTGGCTGTAAAAATATATCAAGCAATCTCCTTGGATGATCTGGCCCTGTTATAAGGACTATTAAAGATAAGAACTCTAGCTTCATACACAGCACTGGTTGCAGATTATAGGGTGCTATAATCACCGGCCAAACTGAGTACGGTCTCTCATGTTTCCCAAACGGATTAAACCCATCAGTGGAGAATGCTAGATATACATTCCTTGGTTCCTGGGCAAAGTCAGGATAAATTGATTGGAAATGTTTCCATGCCTTTGCATATGAAGGGTGCGTTATCTCACCAGCTGAATTATGTTCTGTATGCCATCTCATTGGGTCTGCTGTGCACTCTGATTGATATAATCTTTTTAGCCTGTCTGCTAAAGGTAAATACCACATCCTCTTATATGAGATCCGAGTCCTACCACTAGTATCCTGGAATCGAGGTTTACAACAAAAACGACAACATGTCTCGTATGAATCCTATCTCTAGAAGATCATGCAATTATCTACACAAATATTTATCATCTGATACGGTAATCCAAGCCCGGAAACCAATTTCTGAATTTTGTTGTACGATGTCGCATATGTGTTATCAGGCGGAAGACATTTCCTGAAGTGACCAGTTAATGCGTTGACACAGCTCTCCGGTAAATTGTAATATGTTTTGATATTCATCAATTCAGCTGCGGTCGACAATGGTGACACGTCATCACTGCAACTACTGTACAACGGCTTCTTCGCTGCATCTAGCATACTAAAAAAATTCTGCGCATCGACATTTGGTTCTTCGCCCCTGTTCCTAGCCTCAGTAAATACTGGAACATCCTCCCTAAATGCATCGTTGACCATTTGAAAAATACCATCAATGTTCTCTATCGGACTGTTGTTTCCACACCTAAACCACCTAATCCGCTACTGTCAAGATTAACATCTACTTCTTCATCTACTAAGTTCCCTAATTCCTCACCTACACCAGTATTACCAGCTCGGCTATAACTACCAAAGTTAACATTCGAATCATCTTCTCCATGCGAATACCAGATTTTGTAACTATGAAAAAAACCTCTCTAGTACAGATGACTCCAAACAGTTTTAACATGAATGTATTTCATATTCTGGCATTTTATACACGGAGAATACATCTTACCTGTTTGGAGCGGTAGACTCTGAGCCGCCTCAAAGTCCATAAACCTTTTCAACCCGGTCTCATGCTCCTCGGTTAATGTCCCTGTTGCTTCATCGAGATGTGGTCCGGCCATCCAAGATCGGAAATTTGACTTTGACATTGTATATTTTGAGAGAGATAAGGAAGAGTGTGAAGGAGAGAAATGAAACTCGTTTTGATTTATAGAGGAAATAATCAGACGGAATCTGACGGCTACTTATGGCAACCTAATATTCGGTTAAAACAGAGAAATGTCTCATGTAAAACATGATGTAACCACTTCTGTTGGACACTGTAGGTTTCCGTCAGTTATTTTGAAAAAATAAAGAATTTACTTTCCGATTAAAAAAAATGAAATTATAAAAAGAATTTACCATCGGATTTCGTCGGAGGTGGGACTAACCGAATCCAATGGTATATATTTTTCGATTAAAAAAAATTAAAAAGGAATTTATCGTCGGATTTCGTCGGGTAGGACCGACTGACTCTGACGAAATTTATTTTCTGATTAAAAAAAGAAATTAAAAGAAGAAGAAACCATCGGATTTCGTCAAAAGTGGGACCGACCGAATCCGTCGGAATTTATTTTTTGATTAAAAAAAAGAAATTAAAAAATAGAATTACCCATCGAATTTAGTTGGCCTGACCGAATCCAACAGTGTTTATTTTCTGATTAAAAAAAATTGTTGTTGGTTCCCGTCAGATTTTACCAACGAACTCCAACGGAACTTGACAGCAACTTGGTTAGCTTTGATTTTCGTGAAAAAACCCTACCTAGCCTGACGGCAATTCGACAGTAACCGACGATCATTTTTATAAATTCACCATCGCCAACCATTCTCTCTTCCTCACGTTTGACATAATCACAAAACCTCTCAAAATTCTGGCGATTCCAACCATTAATCCACCGCAAAAACACACATACACCAGCGGAATCATCACGAAATCACATTATCCAACCCAAAATCATGTAAGCTTTTCTTCTTTTTCTCAATTTCATTATTTTGAAATGAGATTGATTTAGAAATAGGTTATGGAATGGATGAATTAGGGTATATAACTGTGATATTAGGTTGAATCTAGTTTTGGGTGTTGACGATTTTGTTGGTTTTGGTTTCCGTAATTCCAGGTATCATATTCAACGTTCAGTAAGTTCCCTTTGGTGAGGGACCAGTGGTTCAAATTTTTCGCAGTAAACAACAATTTTATTATGATTACTTTTCATTTTCAATTATAAAATATTTTACTAATTTTCTATAATTGACAGCAACAATTCAACTGGGACGTCTGTCACACTCCTCAAGTTCGCGAGAACTTCGAGGAGCAGTGCAGTTCTTCTTACAGCAACCACGTCTATCAGTAGAAGCTCTCGTGGGAGAATGATCCGACTTCGGTACCTTATGGTTGCCCGCCGGACGTATACTCAGGGTTTATTGAGTATTGGAGTCTTCCAGCGATGAAAAAGGTGTCCGAGAGGAACAAGAAGAACCGCAAAGGCGGTAAGGACATCGAGGAGGGGGATTTGGTAAGTTTCAATTTAAAATATAAGTATTTCATTCAATATACGCGTAACAATGTTTCTAGTTTTGTAGACTATTAAAAATGGGTGCGTACCAAATTGGCTCAGTCTGATGAAGACTTGTCACACCAACAAGAGGACCAAAGCGATCGAGAACCCGAAAATATGGCAGGTGGTGGAGAGGATCGAGCAGAGGAAAGAAGAGCTCCTGACCCAACGCACACAAGAAGAAGGGGGTCCAGTTGAGCTCTCTCGGGATGACGTCAACCGCATCGTCGTTGAGGTATTCAATACGATACTGTTTTAGATTATGTAAAATTATATTGATAACCGTCTAAGTAATTTTTTTATTTTGTAGGAGACCCTTGTCTCGAAGGGACAACGTTTTGGACTCGGAAAGATGGTCACCGCTGATGGTTTGCCGACACATGTTGACATGAGTCAGAGGTTGGGTCTTAGTCAGCGGGAGCGTCAGGAGTTGGTGGATCTCCGGGCGAGTCACCAGAGCATGCCCCAGTCCCTAGAGCAGACCCAGGCCCAACTCCGCGAGACTCAGGAGAGGCAAGCGAGGAGTGAAGCTCAGATTGCAAAGCTCATGCGGATGTTCGAAACTTCCTGTTCCTTCACATCGGATAGTGAGACCCAAAACCCGAGATTTTAGTTTCCGTACTATATTTTGTATGAAACCATATCTACCAAAAACAAATTTAATATTAAAAATATATTTTCGAAATTATTAATTAATTATTTTTTTAATTATTTTCAAAATAAATTAATTTATTTAAATTAAAATATATTTAAAAAAAATCTCGTCGGACCTCATTGGTTATGGTTCAGACGAGATCCGACGGCAGTGAATCGACGAGATCCAACGGCACCGAACCGACGAGATCCGACCATGGCGAATCGACGAGATCCAACGGCGCCGAAATGACGAGATCCGACGGCACTGAATCGACGAGATCTAATGGTGGCAAACCAACGAGATCCGACGGTGGTTGTCCGACGGCCTCCAACACCTTTGTTAGACGTTTCTTGATGAAATGAAGCTGTTGGTTTCTGTCGGTCAAAGCTTTGATGAGAACCGTTTTTCGTCAGTTTTCGTCGGAAAAGTCACTTTTCCGATGGTTTCCAACGGGATAGATCGTAGGATTTGGTCAAAATTTTTTTGTAGTGTAATCTCAACTAATTTGGATAAAAAGATAATATCCTACATACATATGTATACATAGTATGAATATATAATTCACTATTGAGAAAGCAACAAAAAGGTACCAGCTATGTTGATCAACAAATAAACTAAAATGTTGATCTTCAATCAATTTGACAATTTTTTTTGTATTTTTTAGTTGTTGGCGAGAAAGGATATGTTCTACATGGATACACGTAAGATTACATGTTTTAACTATATGTTGAGAAACCAACAAAAAAACCTACCAATTGGACACAATATTATTTATTTAGTACTCCGTCTCTTCTTTATTTGTTGAAATTTTAGTTAATGTTTGCAGATTTCTATTCAAAACTATTGCACTTTTGGTATTTTTGACTCTTTACCTTCTGCAGATTTATTTATGATTAGTTAAATTATTTTGAAATTTGTGATAAACTATATTTTGTTTAGAAAAATAAAACAATTAATGATTCATGCGTGAAATGTCTAAAACATAAACTATAAAAAAATAGATGGAGTACATAAATTCATGAAACTATAAGTGAATTATGCAAATTTGTAGTACACTCGAGAAAAATCCGAGTTTATAGATATTTTCATCGTTCATAAGTTTTTTTTGATAAAGAGTGTTTCAATAATGTCTTTGCCACAAAGTTCAACTCCAAATAATTGTAATTTCAATTTCGCATTATAATTTTGTGAAGTTTGGGTTATATAAAATACTTTCACCCAATTGTTGAAAAAAAAACATATTAATGTTCATTGTTCTTATTTGGAAGGAACTAACCAGCAAGGAAACATGCACCAATAGAAGACACATAAGGTGGGATTGATCATTGGATAAACATGAGTGTAGAACATTGACCAACAGGAAAGTAATCATCACTCTTACGTCTACGTCCACTACTTCCTCTCTTGTTCATATAACCTGGATAATGACTCAGTTCGAACGTCGATTCCTTAAACAGCTTCAAACCTTCTCTTTTAGCCAGAGACTTTATTACCCACTCGTTAAATGGATACGTTGTCTTGTGTGTTATATGAATCTCCCCATCTTCTTCCAACATCTCTTTAGCGTTCTCAAGGAAACCCTTCACTAACTCTTGGTGACTCCTGAACCACAAAACGCAACGTTAGATCAAATCAACTATACTGTGAAAATATAAAGAATACGGAATATATAGATAGTTACTCGATGGCGTAAGAGAAATGTTCACGGCCGAAGAAACGAGACCCTGCGTGAGGGAAGTTGAAGACAATGCGGTCATAACGTTGCAGACTCAGACTATTATCGAAGCTCATCGTGTGCACATTAACCTCATGCTGAATATTGCACCCAAATCTCCTCAATTTGTTCACATTTTCCATCGCATCAATATACTTTACGCACAATTCATCTACATAAAAGGTTTTATTGATTCAAGTCAATCTCAAAGTTAATATTAGTGGTAGATCATGTATAAGATATAAGATATATATGTTCATATGAAATTGAGAAACAGTGACATATATACCTTCAGAATCGAGAGAGGTCGCTGTTATGTTTGTGGCCGAGCCAAAAGCTGAAGCTAGACATAGTGAGAAAGAGAAGTTTCCTTCTCCAAGCAGAAGGATTTTGTGTTTGCTACTGTAATGTCTTATCCATTTTTCTGAGCTATCCATTTCATCTGAATGCTTCTTGTTTGTAAACTGTCTATATATAATAGAGATCTACAACACAAAGGTTGCTTCAATGTCGTTCAAATTTTACGTTCATTGTTTTTGGTTTTAAATTCGTCTCTTAGAGTTATGTGCGGGTTTATAATTGAAAGTTAATTACGTACTTAACCTTTTCACATGCCCTATCTTGTACTCATAAAACCATTTCACATTCATGTCTACTGATAACTAGGGTCTTAAATATCATATTTGAAAGTTAAAACCTTTAATTTGGTATATAAAACGACTTTTTATTTTGATAAATATAAAATCAGTTTTTAGTCACTATCAAAACTCTACAAGTGATGGGAAAATGTTTCCAGTCAAGTGATTAAGTGCATTTAAAGTTTTTTCTATCCGAATTCGATTCTAGAGAATTACGGTGCTTTGCGTATAATTATTTGGAGTTTAGGAGATTTAGGATATGAATTGGGTTTTGACACATAGTAAAATTTATTTAGTTTTCTAAAAAGAATACTTAAAGAGTTTAAGTTCTTTAGAGTTTACTGTTATTTAATCTTAAATTTCTAAATCTCTGCTAAAGTCATGTGTTATTAGATTTGATATTTTAATATTTTAAAATTCTGTAAACAATCATTAAAAGTCTTGAGTTATGAGATTGAAAATTTTTAAAAGTCAATGAAAATTATGTGTTATTCAGATAAAATAAATTTAACTGACTTTGTAAGTATGTTAGAGTTTAGTACTACCCTCATATTAACTATATAGGTTTATAGAATTTAAACATTTTTGCTTATAAAACGACTCTTTCAAAATAATAGGTATTATCCTCATATTTTCAAAATCACATATTAATACATTTCTATGGAGCTGTTGGCGACATAGAATGACGGGACTTTGACGTTGGTGACGATCCAGAAGGAGTCGGATTGAGGTCTTGATGTAAAAATCTACAACTCTAAGAGTTCCTACAATATCCACATAATCAAGTTGAAAGCAATCAATATATATCATCTCTGGTTGTTTTGACTTTTGAGTCATGGAAGGAATGCGCTTGTGAATTGTCATCTCTTGGTGTAGCATGATCTTGTGAGACCTTTTGTGAATGAGCATTACCTTGACCAAGCATCACAGAATACTTGATCGAAGACAAAGCTTGATTTAAAATTTTGTCTTGATACAACGATATATGAAATATTTTGTTTGCAGAACTTCGATCAAGTTAAGATAAGGTTATATACCACTAGAGAGGCAGGTGATTTTGATCCGGAACTTGTTAAAACGCTATAAAGTCTTTTGGTTAAACGTCATGGCTCTCATCATGTGTTACTAAGCGTAAGATCTGAGAGAATGAAGAGAGATATATTGCTTCCAAAATGACTTGTGTAAAGTTAACAGAAGTTTGCAAAACTATCAGTAAAAAAAATATATATATATATATATACACTAAAAGTATCTACTTGTGGCTTCCTAAGTTATCCATATCAGCATACTTTTTAAGCTTCTTCTCACGTCGCCCTGTCAGTCTGTTTCTGAAAATTTCTTCCACGTCACCTCCACCGTTTTCTGAGGTTTTGATTGAGTCTCATTAATATCTCATTGATTGATTCATACTTTCCACATTTGAAGAGTCTCGAACCTCAACTCTAGAAAGCTCTTGCTCTTTATGATTCCATTGCCTTTTTAAAGATCCTGCTAATTTTGACGATCACGCCGGAGGGTTTTTCTATGCTTCTTCTCTTCACAATAGAGCAACCCATCTCCGTGGTCGATGCTTTATATTCTGTCTCCAATCATCAAAAGGACACTCTTACTTATTTGGTCCCTTCATTCTCAGGTTTTTAATCCGAATTAGCTACTGTTTCCTTTCATCGGCCATTGTTTTCGTATACAAATTTGATGGCACCACTTTTGTTTCAATACTGTTTTTACATAATATCAGGCTAATGATCTTAATATCATATTATTTTTTATTAATTAAAGAAATTATTCATTAATTCGGAAAACTAATAATGTGAAAGATTATGATGATCAACTTTATATCATTCATAGCTTGCATGAGATTGATATATATGGATATCATATTTGTATTAAAAACTACCGACACAGGTATGATATAGAAACTCATTTTTCTCTCTTGATTTCTATCGCTGCATTTTGGCTCTGTGATTTGGGTATGGATACAAAGAAATGGTTAAGGAGGATGAAAGATATAAACTGGTTCGGGTGAAAGAGAAAGAAGAATATTGTTGAATGTTTAGTAGATATTATCTTGTCACTTATGGCTCATATTAGTTTATAACATGGTACCCATTTAACAGTATTGTTTCATCAATACGAGGCTAAGGTTAGTCTAATCACTCTTAGAGACTACGTTTTTGGGTTTTCAATACAACAATTTAAGGATATCTGACAGATTTTATTGCTACTTGATGAAAGTTAATTTGGTTTCTTTTTCCCCACCTGAATTCTTTCAAAATCCAGCCCCATCCTCAGTCCCACATGCACTTCAGTTTTAGTCTTTGTTTGCTTGATAGTTTGTGTGAGCTGGTAAATGTTATCTTGCCATAATAGTTATTAACAATATATAAATAATATAATTTTTCCTGTCCTTGGTTATGTTATTAAAGCAATCTCTTGCTGGAATATTGATGAATATAATACTGTTCTTAGTTATGTTATGTATACTACAAATAGTTTTAAGTATATAGAACCTTACTTAAGAACAATAGTTGCAGGTGACACAAACAATTATATATATATATATATATGCTAATTACTGAATACTTTGTAGATTTTGTATTTTTAATTAATGTCACATTTGGTTCAGAATAGTTTAGAACATGGTACGATCTATCATTATTGCTTTCCAATATTATGCCAGTCATTAGTCAAGAAAACGTTTTCTGATTTTCATGAATGTCTTTTTTATGGATCTCATTGGGGAGAATATCAATTTGATGGAGGTATATAATATAGTCTTCGAATTAATCAAGACTTTTTGTGTTATCAATGTGAGAATTTGTGGAGTTAGGAGCAATGAACGAGGTTACAAAGGCTTATGGTTTCATGTGTAGATTATACGTTACTTTCAAAAAAAAAAAAAACAAATGCACAGTAAAGTATTAAGCATTGATGGTTAATTATAAAAAGACATAAAAACAAAAGGTTCAGATATAAGACCACCTATTTTTGGTTATACTAGAGTAGAATAACTGGAAGTAACCCAATATAACTCTTAGTACAACTTAAAGAAACTAGAATGTAAATAAATATCGGGTGTAACCTGGTATATTCCCTAATATCTATAAAAAGTTTTGTAAGATATTGTAGGAATCATTCAAAGTTACGATAGTCTCTAATTGTCATAATTATTAAAAGTCTGCATAAATCTTATTTGAATAAGACCCCTACGAATTTTTACAAAATCACTTAAATTATTCACAATCTCTTATTATTCAATTAATAATTTGTCAAATCATATCAAATACCATATTATTCAAATTTTTTTTAAAAAAATTATAAAAAGAATTTACCGTTGAATTTCGTCGGGAGTGAGACTGACCAAATCCGACGATATTTATTTTCTAATTAAAAAAAAATAAAAAGAATTTTCTGTCAGATTTCGTCGGGAGTGGGACCTACCGAACGTTCCACGTGCTTACCCACGGAGACAAATATCGACGTCAAAAAGATGTGTCCAAAACTCCAACTCATCAGAACCAATCTCATCAAGCTACGTGGTGAAGCCGAAGGATATTTAGAGCAACACTTCTCAACGGTCTTACGATCTTTAGAAGACAACCCAATTCAGCATTTAGATCTCTATCCTTATTATACCAAGTACCTCAAACTAAACAAGCTCGAGCTCGATCTCCTCACGCAACACACGAGCGATGTCCCGACCAAGATTGCGTTCATAGGCTCCGGTTCGATGCCCTTATCATCTATCATCTTAGCTAAGTTCTACCTCCCAAACACGACGTTTCACAACTTTGACATTGATCCTCAAGCTAATTCCCTAGCTTCCTGCCTGGTCTCACGTGATCAAAATCTCTCCAGTCGCATGATCTTTCACACAAACGATATACTCAACGCAACGGAGATTCTACGTAACTACGATGTCGTTTTCTTGGCTACTCTTGTGGGGGTGGACAAAGAGGCCAAAGTCAAAGTCATTGAGCACTTGGAGAAACACATGGCTCCTCGAGCTTTGCTCATGCTTAGGAGTGCTGAAGGCCTTAGATCTTTCGTACATGTAAATGTTGATCCTTGTGATCTAAAAGGTTTCGAGGTCTTGGCGACTTATCACCGTCGGTGTCTGATGGCTTTCTGAACTCCGTGATAGTCGCACGCAAACTCAGTAATTGATTAATAGAGGCATCAGTGAAGCAAAGGAAAGAGGCTCACGAGAGTTCATAAGCCCATTAAGCAGCTCATTGAAGTCGTTTAACTTTTTCTTTTTGTTTCTGCAAATAAGACTGATCGGGACTTAGTCTCTACTAAGTTGTTGTTTCAGTGTTCCAAATAAGGGAGTTGCTTCGAACCACAATCTCACTTTCTTAATTTCCATTTGTAACTTGTGAGAGTGGTGAATCACTCACGTACTTTGTTTCTATATAAATAAAAAAAAAAATTAATATAAAAAAAAAAAAGCAAAATAAAAGAGGCGATATCAATTGCCCAAAACTGTTTTCATTTTTAAGTTCTCAAGTTACTGCTCTAAATCTAGGACCACTGTCACTGATTAAACACGAATGCATGGTGTATTGAATTTCAAACGCGATGTTATTATGATTGTTAAGTGTGACATCATATTGTAAAATTAAATGTATACCTCCAGAATTTGACTTTTAGGAATCACACATATCTCGACATGATATTGTTTGAGACTTTAAAAATTGAATTATTGATCTAATTGCTAACTAAAAATATATATCCGAGAATGCATATTATGTGGTCTGGATCTTATTATGTTAGGGTTGAAAATTTAGGTCAATATAGGAGCCATTACTTGTGGGAAAAGTCAGATGATATTTACGCTCAGACTCGCTTTGAGTTCAACATCGCGTTATCTTTTTGTCAATGAGTTGACTAATCTTAATATTAGTTGTTGTTTTCTTCCTTTGCTTTTTGTGGTTATGATGCCTCTTTATCACACTCACTTTGACAAGTCACCAAACATGAAATGAATTTAAAAAAAAATTAAATCCCAATTAATTGGAAAAGCAAGTAAAAGTAACAAGAGAGCATAAATTATAACACTCACGCTTAAAGTATAAATACAATTGAGTAGAGAAGAACCTTAAGATGGTAAAGCCTAAATCTGTGTGGTACGCAGCGTTTAAGACGAAAGAAATAAATTAAAATACGGAACCGAATCGAGAAACCTGAGATAGAAGCGGGCCCGATGAAGTAGGTAAGGTTTCTCAATGATTAAGAGGGATCCAGCTGTGTCCAGAGACCCTCCGAGTCATTAAGAAGCTTCTAAAAGAACAAGAAGCGGTAAAAAAAGAAGCCATGGTAAAAATATAAATATAGAAAGGAACAAAAACATCATTTCGAGAAAGCTTATAAAGGGCCCCCAAAAAAAAAAACCATCCACCGACGTGTATTGTGTAGATTTTAAAGGTCTAAAACTTGTGTGTGCCAGATTTGCTCTACTGATCCGCCGCCGCGGCACCTCCTCGATCTCCGCCTAGCTCCCTGTATCTCTCTCTACCTGTTTAGTTTGTTTTCTTCTGTTGAAACTAGTGGAGGAGGAAGAATATAGTCGTGGTGATGATGATGATGACGTCACTTGGTGGTGGTGGAGGTGGAGGTGGAGGTGGAGGTGGAGGAGGAGGAGGTGGTGTTGGTGGTGGTGGTAATGGTAGTGGTGGTGGAGGGAGATTTTTGACGTACCCACCTCCTCTTTCGGTGCCTCCTTCGGCTCCTCAGTCACCTAACTTCTCTGGTGGTCTTCGATCACAGCCTTCTTTTCTCGTTGAGCAGGAGAAGTAATTCAATCTCTGTTTTTGTCTAATTCTTTCTTTTTAGTTGACTTGCTTTTTGATCTTGGATCTTAGAGTCTTAGTTTTTATTGCAAATCTTAAAACTTGTTTCTTGATTTCATTTCTTGTTGAATCGTATATTTCATTTCTGGTTCTTGTTGCTCGCACCGAGATCTGTGCTTTCCATTGCTGATGCTTCCATCGATTTTTGATGTGTATGGTTAAATTTCTACTTACCTACCTCTGCAAATTAGCTCAAATTACTTCAATTGTGCACTGGATTGTGTTAAAGATATTCTTTCAATTTGAAGATAATGAATCGAAACCCAGTTTGTCTTTATTGATTCGGCTATGGATTGTCAGTGCCATAAGATCTTATAGAATCATTTGTTGTATTGGATTTGTGATTGTTGACTTGTTGTGTTCATGAAGCTGTCATTAGATCAACTCTGCCTCTGATGATGTTTGGAGCGATGATTTGTTAAAGAAATTGGATACATGTCCAGTTTAAAGATTGGACGTGATTGCTGAGTGAAATTGAGTGGATTTGCTTGTTTCCTTGTGTGCTTAAGGTCATACTAATTTGAATAATCTGCAATTTCCCTTTTGATAGGTATCTTTCTGAGTTACTTGCAGAGCGTCACAAGCTTACTCCATTTCTTCCCGTCCTCCCACATGTCTGCCGGCTAATGAATCAAGGTGAGCTATACTGTTATTATAAAGAGTTTTCTTTACTTTCCTCATATGATCTTTTATCATTCCCTTTTTTTTACTTCAGGATTGCAATCTTTGTATATATTATTAGCATTTCAGTGATGTTTTAAAGAGAGATCATTTGGTTTAGATAGCAAAAAATGCATGTGACAAGAGTAGCTCTACATTCCCATAAGCGAGAATCTTACTCTCCAAAGACAACAATGAATTTAGAACAGACAACGATAGTGTGGAGTATTTTAAGTAAAGTATGGTCTAGTAAAGTTCATGACTTTAAGCTGATGTAGATTTTTTTTTTTCCATATTACGTTACTAAGAGTTTTGCTTGCGATCCATTTTATTGAATTCTCATTCTGAGTTGTTTCAAAGGGATTCTTTTCTCATGAACAACCCTTGTGATATTGAACTGATCAGTGACCTTGGAGTATTGTCCTTATATGTAGTCTAATTTAACTAGAGTGTGAACGTTAATATTCACTAACTTAGCTGAGACTAGGATGTCTCTCCATTTCCACTATCATTGGTGATGGATTTGTCGACTAATTCTAACTGGTGCGTCTTACTCTTGAAAATTGACATTTTTTGAAACAGAAATTTTGCGTGTAACCACGCTGTTGGAGAATGCCATAAGTCAGAGTAGGTTTGATCACCCTAGCCCTCTGTCTTCTGGAGGAATATTTCAGAACGCAAGAGCTGACATGAACGGATGGGGCTCACAATTTCCATCAGAAGTATGACTACTAACCATTAACATAACTCTTTTTTTATCTAATTCCATACTATTGCAGTAGAAGCTTTCATTGGCTTATGTTATACTGACATAACATGCTTTGACTACGGTTAATTGTAGTTCATCATGACAGGTAGCCTGGGCTAACACTGATTATTAATAATGTTGTTCAAGGTTTTTGACTTAGGTCAAAACACCAACTAGATAATCCATTACCTCCAGGAGCCATATAGATGTTAGGTGCAGCTTTGAAGAAATTGATATAACATGCTCCAATATTTGCAATCATTCTATGAATTTTATGAATTAGTATTAGTAATTACAGGTTGCTGATTTGCAACAACGCAATACGTTGCCCCTCTTCCCTGGAAGACATGTTTGATAAGCTTTATTTCATGTTCTTGGTTTTGTTGCTGTCTGTAACATGTACATATGTGTTGAGATTGACATGGTTTCTAATGAATTATTGGTTTTTTATATCAACTGTAGAGATCGGTTTCATCCTCTCCGGCACCAAATTGGCTTAACTCTCCTGGTAGCTCATCCGGTCTTATAGTCAAGCGAACAATCAGGGTGGACATTCCAGTCGACAAATACCCAAACGTATGAATCTTAATATCCTTGCTGAGACACTAAACTACCTTGCCAAAGTATAAACTATATTTGATATTTTGCAGTACAATTTTGTTGGCCGCCTCTTGGGTCCTAGAGGAAACTCCCTTAAACGAGTTGAAGCAAGTACTGATTGCCGTGTACTGATAAGGGGGAGAGGTAGCATTAAAGATCCGATTAAGGTAATTACACTTTCATTAGTTGAGATAATATTATCTTAACTCCAGTTGTATCTTTAATATAGCGTTGCTCTTGCAGGAGGAAATGATGAGAGGGAAACCAGGTTATGAGCACCTGAATGAACCACTCCACATCTTAGTCGAGGCAGAATTACCCATTGAAATAGTGGATGCACGTCTCATGCAAGCTCGTGAAATACTTGACGATCTACTCACTCCTGTGGTATGTTCATAGCTCTTTTGTTGATCTTTGAAGCAGAGATTTGCATAGTATTTGTATACCTAACGACAGTTATTTTGTGTATTATTAGGAGGAAAGCCATGATGTCTACAAAAAACAACAGCTCAGGGAATTGGCCCTTCTCAACGGGAGTCTTCGAGAAGAAGGGTCTCCAATGTCTGGTTCCGTTTCTCCTTACAATAGCCTCGGCATGAAGAGAGCCAAGACAAGGGGCTAAAAACACGTATGAATTCATATTTATGTGTGGCTCTCTCACCTTTCCAAGAAGGCATATATGAACCGTAACCGCTTCCTTCAAAAAGAAGGCCGTGGAGCTTGTCTCCATCCCATCCTCCCTTCCCCGGGCTACCGGTACTGTCTCTAATCCCTGGAATAAAAACCACCGTTGTAAAAAACACCGTCGTATATCGTATTTTTCATGTCCCGGAGAGAGTTCAGACGACAGAACTAGGGGCAATACAAAGGGATGAGTCTCTGTCTCTGTCGCTGTCTCGTCCGAGATTATTTTTGGCTTGTTTTCTCTTTTCTTTATTTGGTTAAGTGGAGACTACTAATAAGCTTTGTTGCTTAAGTAAAACATCATAGTTTGTGTTTGGTAATGATAATTCTGTTTGTGTTACATAAACACCAACTAATATCTTTTGTTACTACATTCTGCAAACATGAAACACATATAGACTTAGAAACCCACAAACATTTAAGCCTTCTCATTGTCATCGTCGTCTTCTTCGTTCTCTTCTATCCCAACCCACTGTGTAAATGCGAACAAGAACTCTTTGAAGTTCACCATTCCGTTCCTGTCCCAGTCCATTTCCTCTGCATACATAGGAATCAGAATCAATATTTCTTGGTTCAACTAAAAAGAAAGCAGCAGAGGACTGTATATACATATAGAGTCAGAGACTAGACCAAATCTTTTCATTGCGATTCGTCCAGAGGATCGTTCTCCAGACTCATCAATGGCTCGGACCATCTCCTCGCGGCTAACATATCCGTCCTTGTTCCCGTCCAGGAACACAAATGTGTCCACAAGCGTCTCAAATGTAGGTTCCAGCTTTGGATTTGCCTTGGTCCATTTCTGTTCATCGGACCAATATAAACGTTGGAAAGTGTAAGCCGATGAATATAAACAACAATCGAACCAACCAAACAGTAAAACAGATCCAACAGTATTGAAACTTGGAAGACATTAACAATAGTCTTAATGCGGTACCTTTTGGATAGTGGGTGAATCATCTTTAAGAAGATAGACAAGGCATAGAAGAACAATAAACTCTGTAAATGTAATCCCCATATCCTCGTTAATATCACAAGCCTTGAATAGATCATTTATCTCTTCTTCCTCGAACGAGATATCTAGCTTCCTGATACAGTTCTTTAGCTCCGACTGATCAATCGATCCATTTGAATCCTCATCTGCACAAAACATACCAAATAAATAACCATGAAAACATTTACAAACCCACAGTTCAAAATCTTTATCCTATGCACTCACCGAACTCTTGGAAGATAGCTTTGCAGTTTCGAAGACTGTCATCGATCTTTGGGAACTTAAGAACAATACTGTTGAAAGATTTCATTTTGGTGCCTTTCGCTGCTCTGCCTTGCACAGCTTCTATGATCTTAGCCTCTAACTTTGTCTCTGGAACCCATTCTTTCTGCAGAGATTCAGATTTTGTCGCTACAGCTCCCATGTTTCTGTTAATGTGTTCGAGCTTCGAGATCGGATCGTAGATTTATACTCACACAAAAACTGGTTACTTATAAAACAAGGCAGCTTAATCTTGTCTCTATCTCATAGAACAAAAACGCTGTTTAATTACAGGATCACCAAAACTAGATCTACTCAGAGATTCAATAAATAAACAGCAAAAAAAGAAAAACGAGACATAATAGACAAAAGGACAAGTTTTACATCAGACAATAAATGTCACAAGAATCAGAACAAAGAGAAAAAGGAAGAAGAGAAAGACCTGTTTTGATTTACTTGTTCGTCACGAGATCAAAACACACAACCACAGATCTGTTTATGATGTTTTTTTACAGAGAGATAATAATGTAATGTTTGAGAAGAAGATTTGAAGAAGCTTTTGTAATGGCGTGAAGGACGCTGACCACGTAATTGCGCATCTTAAAAAACGCTAATTCATTTGGCATCTAATTAATTTTTTTAGCACAATCTCTCTATCTTGTTTGACTTTTCTTCATCTGATTATTATTGTTTTAGTTTTATAAAAATGCAATCGTATTAGTCACCATTAATCTTGATTTTTTACTTGCTTTGTTGGCCAAATGAAAATGTATACTGATTATTACTTATCAATCATAATTTTATTGTAGATGTCACATTAAATTGACACAAGGCGTAAATACATTATCCTTACTGTTAGTTTTTTACGTGAAAATCTAAGTTACTAAAAAAATATAACATTTATAGCCTATTGATAGATTGTAGACTTTAGTCTCACACTTATGGACATTTTGAAATAATTTACGAATTGTGGTTCTGAAAAACAAAAATAAACTTCTAAGGAATTATTTTTGTATGTTAGTTGTTTAAGTGTATTATTGATCTTTGCGTTTATGAAACAACAACCGTTTAAGTTCGGAAGACATTTAATTCGGAAGTACATAAGTTTCAAGCTCCTCTCAATATCATCATAAAAATGTTTCAAAGTCCTGTAACAACAGTCTCATGGAGCTGATGCTATTATTCCTTGGAATGACATTATTGGTATCTCTTTCCTCTTCAAGTTCCATCTCGGGTATGTTTTGTTGTCTTCCATCTTCCTTGACAATTAATTTGTATTACTCTTCGTATTATATATCAATTGGGATCATTTATGTAGATAGTGTGTTCGAAGCTCAGACCTCTGTGAGTGGAAGGAATCTCCTTCATGCCAAAAAAAGTAAGTATGTTGGGAAAAAAGTATGCTGATTCCTTTTTGTTTGATGCTGAGTTTTGAAGATTTTCATCTGTTTTCGTGCGTCACTATGTGATTATAAACTTATGTACATGTGTGTTTGACAAAAAAAAAAAACTTATGTACATGTGTATGATGTATGTTTTAGTCCAGTCTTGATTTCAATATCTATCATTGCGATTGTTTTTAGATTTATGTTTTGGAGAAAAAACTTAAATCATTGTGATTGTGTATACATGTTTTGATGAAAAACTTCAGAATCTGTGTTCTTTCTAGTGAACTCAATTGTTTGGTCTTGTATAGCTTGTCCTATTGAGATAACACATTAAGTTTAGGTTTGTTTATGAATTAGAGGTTTTTAATATGGATTTAAGTAAATTTTCAGTGTTTTTTTCTTAATTTTATTTGTATAATTAGTGTGATCGTGAATTTGTTTATTTTATATTTTATGACAGAATGTGAAGTGAACTTTGAGTTTATGGACTACACGGTGATGACTAAGCGATGCAAAGGTCCAACGTTTCCAGCTAAAGAATGTTGCTCTGCGTTTAAAGAGTTTGCTTGTCCTTACGTGCATCAGATCAATGACATGACTACGGACTGTGCACAGACAATGTTTAGCTACATGAACGTATACGGCAACTATCCTCTTGGTCTTTTCGCTAACGAGTGCAAAGAGACCAAACGTGGACTTGTTTGCCCTAAACCACCTCTCTCTTCACCCAACCTAAACGCATCAATCGCTGATTCGACTGCTCCTCCTTTCATCTTGCTGTTGATCTCTGTCCTGGCTTTAAGAGTGTTGGCTTGAGTCTTATAGTCTTGGATTGATGTAATTAGTTAGTGTGGAGAGAAGAAATGGTGTTACTATTATGACTTTTAAGTACTTGCGTGAAATAATAGCAATCAAAGAGAAACATCATAAAAACGATGTTATCTTTGACTAATTTTTATGACTAGGGGCAAAACTTATAGCCGAAATGTTAACAAGATATGCAAAAGCTAAACAAACTCAGTTTGGATAAGAAAAACCAAAGCTCATGTGGGTACTACAACAGTCTCCGACTCCGGCAACAATTGAGACATGAACAACGAAACTACTGTTAGCAGCAATACTAACTGTAAAAGAAAGTATGAAGTGATCTTACATGCTCTCTTCTTATTAGTTCCAGTGATTTTTATGCACTCCTTTTGCAGGTCTTGACCTCTGTTTGTTATTTTCTCCGCTTTCGTTTGTACTTCTACGAGCTTTTTCATCGTCTCATCAGCTTGGTTTTCTGCCCATGTCTCTTGTTCTTTGATTACTTTCATCTGAATGTTCAGGTTCTCCACCGATCTTGAATATATCAGATATTCAATCTCGGCCTCTATCTTTTGCCGGAAGATATCTTCAACCATGTTCTCTGTTCCTCGGTGATTGAATCCTGCATCTCCCCACGAATGTTTCTTTTGGTTCGTAGTGGATTCAAGCACACGGATGCGTGATTCTTTCATCTCAAGCATGGACCTTGTTTCTTCTAGCTTGATCTCTAGCTGTTCAACACTGTTCAAGAGGGTTACAATCTCCGAGTGAGATGAGCTTACTTCACTGTCTTGTCCATGATGTTGTGTCATTAATTCCCTGTCGATCTCTTGAAATTGCTGAACCTCTGCAAAAAGGAAAAGCATGAAGAGCCACATTTAAAGTTGATAAGCAGTCATATGATCTTACCTATTAATTCCAACATGAGAATACTGGAATGAAACAAGAGATGTGCAATTCAAGTTTAGTTGCAATCCGCAGCAACAAAATCAGAATGGCTACCTTTTCCAAGAGCTTCTTGCAAGGTGAGGAGATCATCGATGGCCTCAGTTAATGGATCCAAGTCCTCTGCAAATCGATTGTTCTTGTTTGTCAACTCTTCTGTTCCTCCTCCCACATTTTTTCTCGTTGGTCTTACTCCATTCCTATCAGCTTCATCGCCATTATCTCCATTGTAGTCCATCCTTCGTCCACTCTGTTTTCTTGAGTCAGATTCTAAGCTAGAATAAGAGTTTTCCTTCTCGACGCTTTCTCCTCTATGCTTCTTACTATTCTCTACGCGAAATTTTCCTCTATGACCTGAACCAATCACTGGCTTCGTATACCTAATAACCTTGGGAGCTCTTGTAGCCGTAGAGGACTTGCTACTCCGATCATCATCCTTTTCTGAATCCATACCAGCTGAAAAACCAACCCCTGCGACAAATCTAGGATCACAACCAGTCCCAAGTATTTCAAAACCATCACTGGTATATTTCAACATATTCACAGACCCAACCGATCCCTGACTCTCTTGTTCGGCTTCCTGTGACTGAAACTGCATTTGTTTACCATGTGGAAGGACAAGACCAGACAACCCTCTCTTCAAAACTTTACTATTATCCATATTCACAGATGTATCCTTAGTAAGATCTCTCCTTATCCTCCTCCATTTTCTCAGACCTTGTCCCTTTGAAATTGGAGATGTAGAATTCGAAACTAGTTTCACACTCTCATCTGAGCAAGACTCGTTATCCAAACTCCTACCATCATCAGCAGTATTGTTGGCACTTTGCTGCATCAAACCGTTATCATCAACAGACTCAAGTGCAGAACTCTCACTCTCCAAATCCATGAATTACACAAAAAACTTTCCACCAAATTCACATCGATTTCAGAAGTAACGAGGAGCTCAAATCAATAGCACAAAACCCGGAAAATCGAGGACGAAAATGGAAATCCTAAATTCAATCATACGCAATCAAAAGTCAACTCGCCAAGTTTAAAAATTCATTCGTTCCTCACAGTTAAATACAGAAGAAAAAGGTCCAAATTCCTGTGACGAACCATCGACCATATCCAGAATACGTGAGAGAAGCAAGGATTTCAAAAAATCAAATCCAACATTAAGAGAAATCCAGCTCAATCGAACACAGACGCGAATCAAATCGAGAAAAGATTGGAAAAGTGTACGCAAAAGGAAACAGCAGAGAATGAAAAAGGTAGGTGAAAAGTGGAAACCCTAATACGATGATCTGATTCGCAGATCTAGAACACGTTCAATGTGGAAACTTTCGCTGCGGGAAAAAGGTTATATTCCTTTTCTCGTCACGATCATTTTTTTTGCTTTTTTTAAAATACAGTTATTTATTTTCTATTTAAGAGAAAACATAGACGTGTGGATGGTCGGGATAAACACGTGGCGAAATCGTATGCGGTCTCAGTAACAAAATTTTCATTTTTGACCGTCAGATTCGACAGCACATATATATACCGTCAATAGTTTTTTTAATGTAATGTTATAGACTTAAATAGTATAGGAAAAAACATATGCATTTATGTTTGGTATGAATCTTTTATCGTTTTATGAATTTCATATGTATTATTATGTTATCATTACATTTATTGGTAGAAATATCATTTCACAATCACAAGGCCTTGGGGCTTTGGTTATTACATGTCAGAAAATGTTGTGCGGTGACACTTTCAATTACCTAAATCATAGAGACATTGGAGAATAGACAGAGAATTACAAGGATAAAATCATACTACATAGAAAGTCACAATCTTACATCTGAGAGGATTAGCACAAAAGTGATGGGCTACACACTCATTATACAGACATAAAAACATTATAAACGGTACGAATCAGTAAGGCTTCTCGAACCCTCGAGCTGGAGGTTGATCCCAAGCTTGCAAGAATGCTGCACATGCAAAGAAATAATGAAGCAGCTCTTTAAGAAGCTATAAGGGAAATAAACAGTGGTTTGATGTTGCCTTACTCAATGGTATTTCTCCTAGTGACATGAAGATCGAGTCATCGTCTGTATTATTTGGTACTTGGTCATTTCCTGGAACTCCCTGAGACTGTTTCTAGGAGGAGTTAGCACCAAAAGCCATTATGTGACCTAACAGTTGACAAGTAGATTTAAGTACCTCACGGTCTTGAATGCCCACCGCGTTGTTATTCGGTGGCACACTACTGATTGCCGGGTTTATTGGAGGAATATTTCCAAAGGAATCAAGAAACTCTACCATCATGAGGCCGTCGTTATAGTCTGGAACGTCCTCGATGCCCAAGTATGGAGCAGCTTCTTGCCTGTAGATATGTTGGTCAAAAACCCAGCCAAAAAATAAAAGATGTCAGTGTATATATAGGTGTAGAGGACTTAGCCATACTTTTTTCCCGGATCATTGCTGGACTTTATCACTTCTGGGGAATCATCATCCAAATCAATCACTTCTATCTCTTTACCATTGCTCATCCGGGTACTAGTACTGAACTCGAGAGACTTACTAGAACTGCTGATTGAGAGATCAAAATCAACAGCTTGACCAGATTCCCTTTTGACATCATTCACATCCGATGCTCCCCCTAAATTTAAGTCACAGGTCTTAAATGAAGCAGGAAACAGTTGGCGTTCTTCAGCATACCCAGGACCTGTTTTGCCTGTCTGTGTCCTATTGTGTGTAAAGTTATTAACCTGATTTTCATGGTTGACCGCTTTTCCAGTAGCACCGTCAATCAGTCGATTGTTAAACGAGCTTGTCTTTTCTTCTTCATCCGGATCACATTGGGTTTCCTTCGTCTTAAACATGCTGAAACGTTCATTGCCTTCAGAAAGTGGCAGAGGCACCAAATCTTTCTGTCTTTTTGCTCCCTCCTCCAAGTCATTGCCTTCACCAGCCCGTTTCTCGCCTACTTTCCCCAACGAATATGATCTGTGCAGATTAGACAACTCTAATCCTGAATTTTTTTCCCTATCATCCTTCCGAATGCTATTGGGGAAAGAATTAGACCTATGGCAGTTACTGTTCTCAAGAGCCAAATCTTCACCTTGGTCATTGAATTTTTCATAGACCGTACTATCAACCTTTCCAGATGATTGGCCTCGAGTCTCACATTGGTTTTTGATGTGATCTTCTTCGAGAAGTCCAGAATTATGAGAGGTTTCCTTGAGACTCATATAAAGCTTTGGGCCTTTTGCAGTCAGGGAAGAGCGCGTCCTTGTAGGCACCTTCTCAAATTTACACAGCGTTGCCAAATCAATATCATTCTTGGTGAGTGATTCATCAGCCATACAATGTTGACTAATAGAACCATCTTCATCACGCTGATGGATAGATGCATCTTCGATAGTAGTTTGGTTCTCATTCTCTCCACCTTTACCTTCAGTCCTATCTTTCATCTCTCCGGATCCAGCACTCAAGCTAGAAGAGCCTTCAGATACTTTAGAAATTTCACAATCGTGAGCTATTTCTTTCCCGGCACTCGAGGAACCTGTCTTAGACTGTGCCTCATCCTGGAGATTGTACTTGTCCAACTCAGACTCGGAATCACCTGCTCCTTCTCGCTTTCTCATAAATTCACCAGAGGTTGACCGCTGAACTGAGCTAGCAATATCTTCAGCAAGTGGCTGCTCTTCTCGATGCCCAGACACAGAGTCATCACCATTATCTACCTCAAAAGCTTTACTTCTCTCTGACCATGATCCGCTCCTCCCGAAATCCGAGTCACAACGGTGAGACCTCCTTCCTTTCAAACTATTCCTAGAGCCAGCTGAGTTATAGCCATCAATATACCTTCTTTTATCAGTGGATGGAGCCGAAACATCCATTGGAGATGCTTCTTGTGACCTGGAACTCTGAAACTCTCCAGCCTGCTTCCTGAAATTACCATTCTGCCATTTATTTGAAAGCACATTTTCCGGTAAAACACCCTGACAGACCAAGTACTCTGTTGCTAGACGACCTGCCTCCATGAAAACGTTGTCACTGCTTCTACGTTGCACTGATGGAGGAGGCAGAGGCGGAGGCAGCTGATTCTGATACGATTTTGAGCGTCCCCTTCCTCGTCCATATCCGCGATTAAACCCACGGTGTTGGTGTTCAGAACCATAGAAACCATGTCCTCTCATAGGACGGTCGGGGGAAATTCTAGAACCAGACATTCCCATTCCAATTGAACCAGATCTATACCCATTTCCAACATTCCGTTGCCTAGCATGCATCTTTGTCCCAAAATATACAAAACCCTAGTAACAATTCTGAATTTAAAGGAATCACAATAGCAGTGAGACCATTAGTTTCAAACCAAGAAGCTTGTACACATTATTTCTGGATATAAATAATAACTTGGACGTTCTTGTAGCGGTCAAATAAGTCTCATCGGATAGAAACTAAGAACACATCAGCCTCAACTTTTAGCTTGGTGCGTCGCGAATCAATCATTTCTCACTCACAGCGAAAAAGAGAAAACCAAGCAAAACGATGGATCTCGAGTTCCAGATTCGGTAAAGATCTAACCTCTCTCTTACCGAATCCGACGATCAATCAGTCCCCTTGTTCGATTCTGTAGAAGGAAAAGAAAAAATCATCTGATGGGAGATTAAATGGTCATATTCACTTCAGTTCTTCATCAATAAGAACCCTAGAAATCCACCTCAGGAAGCAAATGGATTTCTCAGTCAAAAAAAAAATTACGGCAAAAGAAATCAGGTAAATATTCCGATCTAGGGTCTCTGCGATGAGGAAGACGAACCACTGTACTTTTTCTCAGTCCCCAGATTTCAGCGGCGAAAATCTCGATCGCTGATTCGGATTTGGAGTTTTCGCTATGTTATTTGCGTCTCAGTTTTTCTACGATATACAGTATTAGCAAAGATGGCTAGCTTAAAAATCATATCCATAAAAAGAGATCACTTTCTCTTCTTATTGGTACAACTTATCCAATTTATGTTTAAGAAATCCCTTATATATGTAACATTTTATAACAAAAAAATCATATTTAACAGTTTACATCTTAACCATTTTTATGAGGTAAAAATAATTTTTGTAAGCCAAAAATTGTGATATTACAAGTTGAAATACATTAATAATGTTGATTAAACTTAATTCCTATACTCAGATTTAAAAATGAATAATTTTCCTTTGAAATTTGGGTTAATTTGTCACGAATTCGACTTCTAAAATCTAGAAGATTGATAAGTTTTTAGTTTTTATTTGGCGATTTTTTTTTCTTTTGTCAACTTTACTCAATTAAGGATAAGAGATGGTCCAAATAGATGGAATATTGTTTACATAAGTTTGATTCCTAGATAAACTTCGAACACTGTGCGCTAAGGAATCTGCTTTGTAATTGAGGGAGCGAGAAATCCACACTAGAGAGCATTGTCGGAAAGAGCTTATTAGTCGCGAAAAATCTTCTAAATAAGGGTGAAAAGCTGGCCACGCGAAGGGATCATTGATCATCTTCACTAGATCAATTCACTAAAACTCCACTTCCATTAGACGAAAACCTATCAAAATTATCATGGCCTAGAGAAGTGCCTCAAATTCTGCATGTAGAGGTGAGAGACTTCTCCTGATGCTTTGTGCTCCCGAGTCCACCCCTCCATCCTCATAAGGAAAACAATATCAACCAAGCCCTGTAAAAAGATCTGAGTCCTTCCAAGAAGCATCGACCATACATCTGTACCCAGTAAATATCGGGGTTGCAGAAATAGACCTATATATTAGAGCTTCTAGTGAAATCATAACTGATTGCGTGTCATCCCGTTGATCATTACTTTCTTTGTTGGTTGAGGTCCATGCTTCTGCTTCTGCACCCATAACTAAATCTCTTAGGTCTTTATTGCTGTTATTGAAAACTTTATCATTTCTTGCTTTCCAAAGATACCATAAAACTCATAGGAAACTACTATGATCTACTTGGTTGGGTAATCTCCAAAAGAGGTAATCAAAATTTGAGAATATTGATGCACTTAAAAACTGTGAACTGGTCGGAATTTTTGATAAAGCCCATGTCTATATCGCAGGAGGGCATTCAAAAAGCACATGATTTATCGTCTCTTCTTGAACCCCACATCTATCACAACGAGTATCACAATGAATTCCACGTCATACAAGATTAGATCTAACCGGTAATTGACCTGATAAAGCTTGCCACATAAAATGTTTTAGTTTCTGAGGAGCATCTATTTTCCAGACTTTATTTTGAAGTTGTTGGATGTTAGGGCCCAAAGGAACCGTTGAATACTATGCAATATTTCTTTCTACCCAATATCTAGAACGTACAGTATAAATTCCAGACTTGGTAAAATGCCATCCTATTCTATCTGAAGTAGGTGCTCATGGGATATGGATACCTAAAATAATATTAGCGTCATGATGGTCGAAAAATTGTCTAACCAAAGTTTCTTTCCAAAGGCAGGACTGGGCGTCAATCAAATCTAGATAAATTGTTTGTGCTATACTTAAATCTGGTCTTGGTAAAGTGTCAGGAATCCAGGGATCAAACTACACACTGATCGTATCACCGTTCCCCACTCTCTTGATCAAACCTTTTGATAATAAAGCTCGGGCCGAGATAATGCTTCTCCATCCATAAGAAGGAGAATACGTAATCCTTTGCACAAATGGATTCGAACCCGAATAGTAGCGACCTTTCAAAACTCTTGCTAATAAAGAGTTTAGATTTGTAACGATTCTCCAAAGTTGTTTGGCCAATAAAGCTGAATTAAACTCTTCTATTGCTCAGAATCCTAAATCACCCTCATCCTTACTTTTACATAGATGTTCCCACTTCACCCAATGGATGCATGTAGATGATCCCGAATTATGCCCCCAGATTTTTTCGATTGCCGCCGAAATTTTGGATGTAATCGTCTTAGGTATTCGATAACAAGACATAACATATGATGGAATTGCTATGAGCACCGACTTGATAAGAACTTCCTTTCTGCCCTTGGAGAGAAACTTAGCAAACCATGAATTTATTCTTGCTTCAATTTTCTCTTTTACAAAACCAAAGACTTTTGTTTTTGCTCCCTTTAAACCTTCAGGCAATCCTAAATAAGTGCCCATACCACCCATTGAGTGGATTCCCAAAATTGCTTGGATTTCAAGTTTCTGAAAAGGATCCACACTCTTTCCAAATTGAATTGAATATTTTAAGAAGTTTATTTGTTGACCTGATACCCATTCATATTCCTCCAGGACATTTAATATAGTTGTTGTTTCCTCCACATTGGCCTTGCAGAAGAAGAGGCTGTCATCCGCGAAGAGTAAATGGGAAATAGCCGGACTTGTTCGGGCAATTGTGATTCTTGATAATTGATTACTTAGTTCCGCCTGTTTTAAATTAGCAATGAGGGCTTCTATGCACAGAATAAATAAATATGGTGATAGGGGGTTTCCTTGGCGTAATCCCCTTTGAGGGGATATATATCCTTTCATAACTCTGTTAACTAAAACCGAGTAACGAACCGACGAAACACAATGGAGAATACCCTTCACGCAACGTTCGTGAAAGCCGAGTTTGAGTAGTAATTCTTGTAGAAAGTTCCACTCTATTCTATCATACACTTTACTCATATCTGTTTTAATAGCCATGTATGTTCCCTTGATTTTCTTATTCGATATTAAAGCATGAAAAATTTCTTGGGCAATTAAAATATTGTCTAAAATGAGTCGTCTTGATACAAACACATATTGTGTATCCGATACTATCTTGGGCAAAATATGTTTCAGCCTCAGATATACAACCTTGGAAATGATTTTATACACTACATTACATAAACTAATAGGACGGAATTCCAACATTTTAATGGGTCTTGAAATCTTGGGGATTAAACATATATTTGTGTGATTAAGATCTTTATCGAAGAAACCCATCGCGGAAATTCGTTTACCAAGTTCACCAAATCATCTTTTACAATATGCCATGATTGTTGAAAGAAAAGAGCAGTCATTCCATCCGGACCCGGAGATTTCCTCGGATCCATCATGACTGCTTTCTTTACTTCCGCCTCAGACGTTCTTGCCAGCAAAGCTCTGTTTCATTCATCTGAAACAATCAGTTTAATCCCTTCTAGCGATGACCCGATATCAATTGTACCACTTTTTTGTAAATAGGCGTGTAAAGTAATTTACAGCTTCCAAACCTATATCATCATCTTGGTCAATCCACCTATTGTCGTCATTGAAGAGGCCAACAATTTTGTTCTTTGCTCGTCGTTGTTTATCTGCGCGTGAAAAAATTAAGTGTTTTTGTCTCCTTCCTTCAACCATTTATTCTGGCTTTTTTTTGTTTCCAATAAGTATCTTCTTCTTGTATGCTAAACACAAATCATGCGCCACTTTTTGGATCTCTGCTGTTGGGCAGGAATTTAGTTTTTTTCATATCATCAAGCTTAGTTTTTAACCTCTCTATTTTTTCCTTTGTTGGTATAGTTTGTCGATTTCTCCATTTGGAGATTTCTCGGCGACAATTTGAAATCTTGTTAGAGATACGACATTGCCTCAAGTTAGCATATTTTATCCATCTTTGTTTGATCGCTAAATAGAAGCCTGCTTTACCAATCCATCTTTTATCAAAACTGAATCCTAGTCTTTGTCTAGTTTCATTTTCTTTCATTTCTACCAGAATCATTTGCAAATACTCTGTTTTTTAATTAGGGAACAGTGTGTGTCATTCCTCATTGCCAAAAGCTTTGTCTAATTTGCATCTAATAATCTCATTTTGCCTGACGCCTCTCCAAGACCATGTATCCCCAATATATGAGAATTCAATAAAACCACAATTTTGTAGCATAGTATTAAAAGGTACAAAAGATGATAAACTTCTAGTTCGACCACCCTGCTTTTTATGGTGGCCAGAGATTTCATTAAAATCCCCAACATCACGCCATGGTTAATATCTCTGTGTGCCAAATCGAATTAGTCATTCCCAAACTTGTTCTCTTAGATGATAACCGGTTCTCTATAAATAAATGAAATAAATGTTTTTTTTCCTCTCAGTTCTAGAGAAATATCAACAAAGTTCTTGTCTTTGTAATTTAAACTCACATTAAAGTGATTATTATACAAAAGGCAAAGAATCTCACTAGCTTCTATGGGTTCAACTGTGATCATGCTATCCATTTGCAAGGTAATTGCAACTTGCTCCATGAAAGCTTCTTATTTTTTGTTTCCATTAGAAAAACAAAATCAGGTTTGTCTTTCTTTAAGATATCTTTCAGATAATTAGAGGTAATTGAGTTTCCAATATCCCGACAATTTCATGCTAATGTTTTAATCATAAAAAGTGAAAATAATTTCTTGATTAAATAAAGCCCTTAAACCGAGCATGAAGACCTTATGTGCTTTGGTCTAAGATCTCCAGAATCCGTAACGCAAGGATACTTTCATAATTAAGAATACTTGTTTCGATATGGTCGCAGAAAATGATTTCAGCATGTGAAGCAGACTAATAAAAAGGTCGAACTGTTTTGAGTAGAGCTAAAGAGTAAGAAACATAATTTTGTTTACCCCCGTCGTCTGCATAAAGTTACAAGCAAAGAATTTTAATTTAATTCCCAGCTGAGCCATAAAAAGTATAAACACTTGCTGATACGAGAACTCATGTTCTTTATTATTGAGAAAAGTCAAAGATAGTTTGAAAAACAAAAGGCATATACAGCCACAAACAAACAGGGAAACAAACTTAAAATATCTTAATATATCGATTCCATAAAATGGCAAAAATTTGAGAGAAAGATGCAACAAAGCTCTCGGATTCCTCTCTACAAAAGCACTTGGTTTAGTTTGCAAACACGTTAAAAATATAATGTGACTGGAATGGTCATCGATTCCTTGTCTAAATTCCCAATTACGTATCATAGGGATTTTATTCTTATCATTGAGGTTCAGATTAAGTAAATCATTAACTAATGGAACGAGTCCACCACTTAATCCCACATATTCCACAGTGAGTAAATTGTGGTAATTTAAAGCACATGTTGTCATTTCCATAAAATCAAAGTTCCTCTTTATTTCCAACAGTAAAATAACATCAAATTTCTGAGAAATAACTCTTGAATAATTTAAAAGAAAGGGGTTAGCAATCCAAATTCTTCGATCCTTTTCCTTGTTTCTTACCTTTATCACTCTTCTTTGGCCCATTTTCCACTGAATTGACAAGGTTTTGTTTCCTGGAGTTTACACCTCTTATTCCACCTGCTGCTTTAACTCCTTTCTTTAATTTTTCCCTCGACGAAGTTCCTGCTGCATCATGACATTCTGTTTTTTGCGGAGGAAGTGGCGGTTTTGATGCTTTATTCAGCTTTTCAATTTTGGCCAGCAGCTCCTGCTTCTCTTCCAGTGTTATCATGCCATATTCTTGGCGTTTCTGCACTTCATATTCTGTCAAAGATGGAGCCTTCACCTGTTCTTCATTGGTTTTTCCCTCAGAGAGCAAATCACATAGCATTGGATCATACTCACCATCGTGAGAGCCTTCCTTTGCAGAGATTTCCTCTGAGACAATAACATTTTGCACCAGTATCTTTTGTTGGTTGTAGTGAGTTTACCTCAGGCTCTTCAATATGATTCTTGCTCAATTTCGTCAGCCTTTGGTTCCTCCACATGATTCATAGCTGTGCCAGTTTCTTGAATTAGTTTCCCTTAACCATCATGCTCCTGTCGTTTGTTCTTCTTGGTTGTAGAGGCTGACTTGTTTTCATTGTTCGGGTCTTTAATCTCTCCTGATCTATTTGTCGGTTTGGGAACAAACTTCTGTTCTGGTCTTTTAGTATTGAAGTTCGATCCATATTGATCAAAGTGACGAGACCTGGAACTTTTATCTCCACGGTGAGCCTTCTCTTGTCGTGGATTGTTGATCAAAGCACCACAGAAGCTTTGGTTTCTGTCAACACCTCTATCATGCCTGTCATGTCGCTCAAAATCACCCTCCCTTTGTTCGTGAATTGCCAACCTCTTACATCTAGAGACATCATGGTTTATGTAGTTGCAGTAACTACATATTCCTTGCAAACTCTCATACTTTATTCTTATCATGGTCTCCTCCCCATCTTCGAACTCCACAGCAGTTTTTAAGACTACTGCTTTCATCACATTAATCTCTACTAGAATTTTTGATTTCGCCACATCAATTTCGATAACCTTGCCAAGCTGATCTCCAATAGCTTTGTAAACAATCTCTGCGGCGTACTCTGCAGGGACATTGGAAATGATAGCCCATAGAGTTAAGGAGGAAGGATATTCCTCTGGAGCCTTCGGTTTGATGTTGTGATTGAACACAAAACAGACAGTGAATTGAGACATCACCCTTGATTCAGAATCCCAAATAATGGAGCTACAGGTTATCTTTTGTTGGAACCATCGCATCTAGATCAAATGTTTATAACCTTGTCTCTCCCGACCTTGATATTTCCAGAACCAAATCAACACTGATTCAGGTTCTTCTTCTTCCAAATAAATCCACCACTTCAGGAACAAGTCGCCTGGGATAACTCTTCCCACCTCTAGACCTTGTAGATCCCGTTTCCAGTGACCCAACTTCACTTCAAAAAACGAAGAAGTAAAACCTTGATTTAATAGTAACGAAATTGGGTAATCAATTGCTTGAAAGATCCGCACCAATTTCATGAGATACTTGGTAAATCTTGTTTTAAAGAAAGTAAAAACTCCAGTCCGATCCATAGTTTTTCTCGCCATCAAAAACAGATCAAAAAAGCCATCTCAGAATCGGTCCAAGTCTTCCTCTCATGTGTCTCCGGTGATGTCTGTATTGGAATTAAAACTCTGTTGAACTCCCCACTTGATTCACCCAGAGATCTACTGTCTCTCTCCTCTCCGTCGCTCTCCTCATTCTCGCCTTCCTGGATCTCCCCTTGGAAAGCCATCGTGTCTTTGACTCCTAAAATCTCTGCATTTATGTCGCCGGACAAACACCCCATTAGTCGCCGGAAATGCCCTCACCGTCGCCGGTAATCGCCTTCGCCTGAAATCGCATTTGCCTTCGTCGGATTGCTGTATATTCTTTCTCTTTTATTTGGAGAAATTTCCAAAATCAGAGTTTGTTTTTCATTTTATTTTTCTGTTTCGAAATTATAAGGTAAATTATTTGACATTTTGAAATTACTTATGTAATTTCTTTGATTCGTTTTTGATTTTAAAGGTCTGACAAAATACTTAGGGTCAATCAATTTGAAGCACACTATATCGGCTGCAAGGTCTGCTCACTAACTTAAGAGGTGGACAAAAATCCATAATATCCATTTGATCTAGTATATGCTTTAATTTGATCTAAAAATTTAGAATATCTGTAAAGTTTTGGAGCTCATATAGTGTGCTGCAAGTTCTTCTCATTAACTTATAGGGGTGGGCAAAAAATCCGTAAGATCCAATTTCATTTAGTATATGCTTTAATTTGATCTAAAAATTCAGAATATCCGTAAAGTTTTGGAGCAAATCAAATAGAAAAACCTAGTATCCATTAATAACAAAGCAAATAACAAATATATATTTTTAAAAAGATCGGATATCAACTCTGATTTGTATTTCAATATATATATATATATTAATTATATCTATATATGTTATAATATAAATTTTATTATGCATATTTATATGGTTGGAGATGAATGAAATGTACCATTTTATTGTTTTATATTTTACTTTTATGATGTTAGCATTTTCCGCTATGTGATATACTATAAGTGTAGTTTTGGAAATAGTTTGATTTAAAGTTTTTAATCCCTAAAAATTAGTTATATTTGTTTTTTTTAAGTTTTTATTGAAAAAAATATATATTTTGGGTATAAAAATTTATATTGACATTGGTTACTAATATATATTTTTATCATTTTTGTGATTTATGTATTATATCTTTGTTAATTTTTTTAAAAATGGATTAAAGTGAATTATTCGCGGATCTTTGAAGAAAAAAACCGATATCCAAAAATTTTCAGATCGAAGCGGATTACAAAATCAGATATCCACCTAAAACGAAGCAGATCACTAATATTCATAAATTTCACTCCTACTAACTCATTTATATCAGCGACACATTATTGCCTTCGATCTCTAGTTAACTATGTGGTTATGTAGTTCAAAGTAGATGTTTTTCTTTCAAGTGTAGTTTTTATTATAATACTAGATGATTATCCGTGCGGTGGACAGGATTTTTTTTTTTTTTGTCAATATTGGGCCACAATTGGCCGGCCCAATAGCCAAGTTCCTGCATAATGCAGGCGGCGGGACTCGATCCCTGGTTGTGCAAGTACGTCCGCCTCTTGTGGACTTACCACCTGCCACTAGGCCAAAGACCACTTGCGGACATGATTATTTGTTCTGCAAAATAAAAAATATTTATATTTATTCATATTTATTTATAATATTTATATATCTGATATTTGTTTGTCTTTTAAATATTTTATAGTTTGATTTGTCTATGCAATTTTTTTTATATATACTTAATATACTAAAAATTATTTTATAATTATGATTCGTGTTGTGCACAAAATATATTTTTTGGATCCATTTTTATTAAGTTTTTTATGCATTACATAATTTGTTTGACTCATGTTCATTTAGGTTGTTAGACACGTGGTTATTTAGGTTTGTAGATTTGTATATTTTCATTTAGATTTTTATTTATGTGTTCATTTAAGTTCTCAAACTCATGTTCATTTAGGGTTTTAACCCGTATTTATTTAGGTTGTTAGACCCCTATTTGTTTAGTTTTAAAATTTAAGACTTGTTCATTTACCATATATTTATAAATTTTAGTAAACATGAAATAACAAAATCTAAAATACTTGAAATTTAAAAGGAAAAAGTATATATATTGTTATATTTTGAGATGAATATGACATAAATTCATACAATATTGTTATATAGATTTTTTGACTCATATTATTTAGGTTCTTAGACACGTGTTCTTTAGTTTTTAGATTTAATTTCATTTACATTTTTTATATCCTTATATTCATTTAAGTTCTTATACTCATAATCATTTAGGTTTTTAGACTCATGTTCATTTAAGTTTTTATACCCATGTTTATTTAGCCTTTTAGACTCGTGTTGATTTAGATTGTTAGTTAGACTTGTGTTCATATAGGTTTTTAGATATGTGTTTATTTATGTTTTTAGATTTGTGTGCATTTACTTTTTTATATCTGTGTTCATTTAAGTTCTTAGACTCATGTTCATTTTGGTTTTCAATTCGTATTCATTTAGGTTGTTAAACCCGTGTTCATTTAACTTTTTAGACTCATATTCGTTTAGATTGTTAGACCTATATTCATATAGCTTTTAAATTTGAGATTTCTTTATTTGCTATAAATTTATGATTTTAAGTAAACATGAAATAACAAAATCTAAAAATATTTAAAATTTAAAAGCAAATAAAAATATATATTGTCATATTTTGAAATAAATATAACAGAAATTTGTTTGACTTGTGTTCATTTAGGTTATTAGACACGTGGTTATTTAGGTTTGTAGATTTGTGTACCCTTATTTAGGTTTTTATATGCGTGTTTATTTAAGATCTTAGACACATATTCATTTAGGTTTTCTTAACCCATGTTCATTTAAGTTGTTAGACGCATGTTTGTTTAACTTTGAAATTTAAGGTTTGTTCATTTGCCATAAATTTATAAAATTTAGTAAACATGAAATAACAAAATCTAAAGTACTCAATATTTAAAAGGAAATAAGTATAAAAATTGTTATATTTTGAGATGAATACGACAGGAAATCAAACAGTATTGTTATTTAGGTTTTTTCCTAATAATTATTTAGGTTCTTAAACACATCCAGAGATCGAGTCCTACTCCTAACATTATGTAGGAACTTGGCTAATAGGACGACCAGTTGGCCCAGAGTTGACAAAAAAATATACCTATTATTTAAGTTTTTAGATTTATGTTTTTTTAAATTTTTATATTCGTGTTATTTAAGTTCTTAGACTCATATCCGTGTACATATTGCGTTTAGTTTTGAGAACTTGTTGAGTTGGTTCATGGTCTTATTGAGATTCTTGTGGTTTTTGGGACATTTTTGTGTTTGGTTTGGTGTAGGTTGCAAGCAAAGAGTGTAGATAAGAGAGGAGGTAAGGATGGAAGTGAAGAAGGAAAGATGAAGATTGGAAAGGAACACATCCTGCAGGCCAATTCGATCGCAGCCGCCGTCGAGAGGAAGGGACTAGCAATGTCCCGCAAGCAAAACACATCGCGGCGGTCGCGACAAAGGTTGCGGATCATTACCGCATGACCCGCGGTCGCTCCACGTTGAGACCTTGGTCGTGACAACTCTCGCGGGTAAGGAGAACACAACCCGCGGCCGACTCCCATCGAGGCTTCCATCGTGACGAAACCCGCGGATGTTGATCACCACAACTCGCGATCCGAGCCGGTCGCGGGCCAGGTCGCGGACCACTTATTAAAAAAAAAAAGGGAGTTTTTTTAATTTATGGCTTCTTCTTCTTCACTTCACTATTTCATCTCCAAACCAAAAACCATTTTCTCCCTCTATTTCAAGCAAAATTTTGATTTTTGCAAACTGAATTTCAAGAACTTTCAAAGCATCTTTCTCAAATCCTTTAGCATTTCTTTCAAGTTTCATTAATCTAATTTGCAATTCAACCAAGACAAGTAAACCTTTATCTAAATCTCCATTTTTGCTTGAATTTGCAAACTTTTGATTAGGTGAACAAATGGGTTGATTTGTGGTTGGATTAGCTTGGAATTGGTTAGAAATAGCTTAGGTAACTTAAGTTGAGCTTGATTTCAAAAGGATTTGTTCTAATTTGGTGAACTAAAGCTTAGGATTCTTGAGATCCAACCTTGTTCTTGAAGAAAAAAAAATCTGGGACAAATGCTTGGTTTTGGTGTCATAAGCTTGTTTGTGGCATGATTTGCAAGAAAATATTGTACTACATAGGCAAATTTTGCTTCATTCTTGCCTAATTTTGAATTTAATGATTGAATTAAAGTTGACTTGTGTTGACTTTGGTTGACTTTTATTGACTTTGTCATTCCATTAAATTTGTTTGTTAAATTCGTTTCCTTGTTTAATCTTGAGCTTAATTGCATTGAATGGTGGCTTTTTCAAGTGCTAATATCCTTAATTGAGTGTTTTTTATTGATAAAGGCATAGATTGGGAACATTCTAATGAACTTTTGCCTTGGAATTGTTTTGAAGGACATGGCATCAAGGGATAACAATCATGCCAACAAAGCTCCATTTGTGTTTGAAGCACAAAAGAAGATGGTTAAGGAAAACATTCAAATCAAACCGATCGCTTCACCTCAAGCTAACATCAATCGCCAAGTGAGAATTGGAGAACCACTCCATCTGGATTATTGGAAGTTGCCAACGATCGAAGAGATCTATGATTGTTTCATGGACGATGAGGAGGCGGAAATTCGTAGGGAGCATTATGAAGAGGAGCGTTGTTATGATGATCATCCTAACCAATACTACTCGCAAGTTGTTGAAAAGAGCGCAAATAATGTCCATGTCAAGGTGACAAATGACAAGTCTATTAACTAAAAAGGTACCAATCACCATCTTTGAAAATAGTTTTTTCTTTTGCATTTTTATGTTTGTTTTTGTGGTTTCTTTCTCTTGAGCTTGTTATCTCACCGAGATGGTGAGAAATAAGTCTAAGAGAGGGAGCCTAGTGGCTAATAGTGTTTTAGTTTTGTTGTTTTCTATTTTCTTGAGTCCTTTTTCTATTTTTGCATTTTTCTTCATAAAATTTTTTTCGAAAAAAGCAAAAACAAGCATGCATATATTCGCATTTGCATTTCATTCTAGGATTGAGTCTTAGATTTATATAGGTTTGCATGGGAACAATGATATTATTGCCTTGAGTAGATTAAATGATTCACTTGCTAAGTTCAACACCCTAGATGTTAATTGTTTGATGCTTTAGGTTGCTAGTTGAAATTAAGGTTGAACCATGCTTGGAATCTTTGATTCTATGTTCTCTTTGATTGAAATTTGCTGTGATTTNTTCTATGTTCTCTTTGATTGAAATTTGCTGTGATTTGAAGCTAAGCCTTGCTAAGTGGAACCTAATTTGGACTTATAATTATCACACCTTGCTTTGCATTGTGAGCTTGTGGATTACATATACATATTTGAGTATCTTACA